>CM061534.1:201700148-201930774 GCA_030545055.2 Neoaliturus tenellus | reverse complement strand
AACAACATAAAGTAGATTTAATTTGTTGGTATGGATTCAATGATATATGTTAGAAGATTAAATTACGCCTGTGATATTTCAGGGAGCGTGGGCGTGTAATCAAACATTAAATCTGTCTCTCAGGATTGAATTACCGAGCGTCTGTTTTAATCACAGCCACGTGAATCATGCTGCATCAAATTGATCCACTTCATGTATTTTTAACGGAACCATTTTACAAATTAAATAGAAATTTTTTTTTGTTAACTTTGTATTTAATATTGTGCATATTTTTGGACTGTTAAATGATACATTCACGAATTAATATTGTTCGTATATATCTTTATTGCATTTAGTTTTAAATTGCAGTTCAGATAATTTATTACTTTTTAAAAATAATAAAGATCGTAAATTGTTAACTGATATGATTAAGTCTTTGCTTATTTAACAATATAACAAATGTAACAATCTTATTGTAACATAGCTAATATAACAAATCTTATTTTTTAATTGATTTAACTAACAGATACCTCAATAATTAAATGTAATAGTAGATAAACTAAATGTAATAGTAGATAAACTAATATAATTCTATTAAGATAACAGAATCAACCAAAATAATGGAAATTAACTTTTACTTCCTGAGACTCTAAATGTAAGGATCCTTTTCAAATTCCCCTAATGATGATTCACCCGCTTCCTTGATTACAAAACTACACAGTACAATTAACTCAGTTTCGTATGTGGATTCCTATGCTTCGAGACATGTCATTTATTTGTATAATATTTATGTTAAAAGGTAATCATCTTTCTTTTCCTCATATTTTCGTCTAGATTTCATCCGCAGGAGAAATCCGCCAGTTACCGATAGAAAGGTAGTGTAAAATTTGAAAATAATTCCATAAAAAATTCACATCGGCCCTACAGTTTTCAAAGTTTAAATGTTAATTTATGTTGAGTGAATAATTGGACAGCTGTTGTAAGAAAAAAGGCTCTCAAATAAGAAAGAAAAGATGTTCTAGGTATAAACTATTGTAAGACAAACTGCTCTAGATCAAGTGAATTTTTCGATCAAATGTCTATCAGTGGACGACCCTTAGTTATTATTAATTTCGATGGAATTTGTAAACTAGTGTCTTTGGTCTAAAGTTTCTAATAACTCCAAGATTTTCTTATTCCGTTTGACTTTGAATTGAAGATAGCACATAGAAACTGCAGTGTAACTTTAAATAAGACAAATAAAAGAAAACAATTTACTATACTGTGATATAATTTTTTATTCCTTATAAAAATTTAATTTCAATTATAAAGTGTCTTTTTATTTAAGTATTAATATGTTTTAATTTAATTTAATTTACCTATCCCATGCAGTCCAAATTGCTGCTTGCTTGCTTTTCTCATAATAACAAGGACTTCCTATTGAATTTATTTGTTTTCGATAAATCTAATGCATAATTATAGACTACATGTAATGAACACAGATATTCTACATGTTTAATCACCACTAACCTATATAATAAAGTAAACTACAACATAAACAACCCATGTTATGATAACATAATATGTGCTTTATTATAGTCAGTGGATTTGTACTGTTACATTCAACTATTAAGTAAAATCAAAATTAATAATATAAAAAATTAACAAAAGTAATTCCATTCCTAGAATATGAATGAAGGAATAGTAAAATTTCCACTCAAATGCGCAAATAGAGATTTAAGTACCAGGGGACAAACAATTTCTCCGTAAACTTCTTTTAAACAATTTTTCGTAGTTATATCAGTAACAGACGATGAGCTAAAATTCCAAGTTCATAAAGCCTTGCTTCTTGTTCAAAATAAATGAGCTCGTTCCCTCTGCTTACTAAGTTACGCGACGATCTCGTTCGCTTCGCTCGTTAGCTTTTTACGCTGTTTTGATGTAGGCCATGACTTGTGCTCCACTCTGGTGTATGTTGTCGAACCACATGTAAAATTTGTAATTCGTGGATTCTAATTATTGGGGTAACAGATGATTTTATAATCTATACTTATTTAATAAAACAAGGTTTTTTTGTGTGAACCCCTCCTACAATTTTCAACCGATATTCAAGTTTTGGTGTCGTTGGATAGGGCTTGGTCTGTAGTTGTTTCCGCCAAAAACAATGATGAGAATTGGACTGAAAATAAAAGTGCTGTCCACCATTGAAATTTCAAAATTTCTCATTAAAAACATTGGCATTGAATAAAGCATGTTAAACATCAGTTAATGTTCAGCTGTACATACATTAAGTTTTTGGTGATAACAGATATTCACAATATCTGTCACGTTTATTGGTTGGTTGTCATTAATTTTGAGAATAAGTAACATTTGTATTATATCAAAATAAATTGCTCGATGTCGAGCAACACGTATACTAGTTGTTACAATTCTTTTGATATTTTAAACTCAGTAACAATTCTACAATTGACCATTCATTTTATAATTTTACTTATCTTCTATTTATCTAAACATCATAATCTACAATATGAAGTAGGATTTAAAAAAAGATAAATTATGTTTATTATTGTACTATTTAGTAATTTAGTAATTGTCTTACATTCAAAACTACATGTTGATGCTAAACACGTGGTCTGCACTTTGACAGTTGAGTCATACATAGGGTGTCTTTAAAGTCTGTGACCAAACTTCATACAATGGCTTATTGGGTCAAAATAACAAAAAAATGTTTTATAAAGATATGTCCTAATATGGCACGTTTTTATAACGCCAGTGCCCATCTCCACAATAAAATTTTTTTTCTGCGATGTATATTTAAAAAGTGCGGTCATTTTAACATTTTAAAATCAAATATCTTAAAACCAGTACATTTTATTAAACTAACACTTGATACAAAAAGATTGACAAATTTCATTATCTAACCAATAATAACAAGTTTGTAAAGATCTGACAAATGGAGTTACTGTGACTTTTCAGCAGAGAAACGTAGTTTGTGCTTTATAATAATTATAATTAATATAATTAATATAATTATATTAATTATGTTTATATTAATGTAATTATATTAATTATGTTGTACTTTATTATAATCAATGCAAATGAAGAATATATCCATAGACAATTACAATAACTCCATTATTTATTGTCAGATAATTATAAACTTTGTATCATTGGTTAGACAATTAAATTTATCAATTTGTTTGCACTTAGTTATAATATTAGCGAATTTCCCTATAGGGAATACGCTATTACGGTAGTAGTCACGGTAAGACCTAAGCCCGGGACCATGATACTTTTTCGTTCCCTAGAAGCCAAAAACACCGTTCGTTCAAATTGATATATATATGTATATATATATATATATATATATATATATATATCTATATCTATCTATATATATATATATATATATATATATATATATATATATATATATATATATATATATATATATATATATATCTATGTGTCCGTGAACACGATAACTTTTGAACAGAACCTCCGATTTTGATGAAATTTGGTACAGGGGTGTAAGCCAGCATCTACTAGGTTGAGTTCGCGAACCAGAATGATCGGACCATTGGAACGGGGTTTTATGGGGTTTCAAAAGGGTTAAAAATGGGTTTTTGGCATTTTTCGACCTTAATTTTTAAAATTCAATAATTTTAACTGAAACCATTTAAAAGAGCTTAAAAAAACAAACAATTTGGTATTTTGAATTTTTATCTTAGCATAACTGGTTACGGGGAAAATCAAAAAATGTGTTTTCCACGTTATTCTTATGGGAAATCAAAAAAAGCGTATATCTTGCTTATTTATTGACATAACTTAATCAAATTTGGTATGTACATTATCTAGATAAGGTTTAATTTATACTTGTTTACAAAACCCATATGGCGGCAAACCTACATACTCACCCCATGGGGTTTATGGGGAAAATAAACAGAACACCATAACCTTATAAAATTTGGTATGTACAATCACTAGGTAGGATTTAACTTATATTTACCAACTAAACCCATATTATGGCGGCAAACCTACAACTCTCATCCCCATGGATTTTATGGGGAAATAGAAAATATACCAAAATTCCATTGGAAATTCGCTGAGTACGCAGGTCTGCTGCGACGGGGGTATTATAAAATGTACTAAAGATATTTGATATTACAAATATAAAATGTTTGCAAATTTGAAAAAAAAAATACATCGCAGAAAAATAGCAAATTGTGAAGATGGACATTGGTGTTATAAAGATCCAAACCAAATATGAAGCTCCTACATCAATGCGCCACTGAAATAAAAATTACTAAGTGGAAGAAACAGAATAGCTTATATCTGGATAAATATGTATATTAGGACATACATTTATATGACTTTTTTGCCTATTTTAACTCAATAAAAGATTTTATGAAGATTGGTGATTGATTTTAAAGACACCCTGTATATTTATTATTTTAATATTTTAATTGATATCTACTTAAGAGCAATGTTTTTTTATTCACATTAAAGATTATAACGAAATCATCTTTTTCCTATCTTAGAGACCTGTATTGATATTATTTTTATTCAGAAGTAAGTTATTGGCTAACTCAAAAGAAAATCGCTCTAGTTGTTTTCGAGATTCGTGTGCATACATAAATACATACAAATATACCTTACTCGTATCAGAGTACACGATTACTTTCCTTTTATCACATTCTGAATTCGAATCAGTAGAAGAGAACTTCAGATTTCACTCGGATTAGGCTTAAAAGTATACCCTGTTTTTATGCCACAACAGATTATAATTTTAGTTTTTATAAGGTTTAAAGGAGTGAATGGTAAAATGGGCAAATACAGACATAAACCTTTCATTTGGTATGAACTGTGAGTAAATCGGTACAGTAGTGCAATTAGGCTTGCTATCATTATTCCTTAAAATTTTCTTAATGTCAAATGTCCATAAGAAAACTTTATCTTCCGTTTTTGGCTTAATTAACATAACTATTTTCAAAGTACAAATAAATCTACTCATACAGGACCTCTAAACTTTGTTTTGGTACAACCCGCATGTAACAAAAAATTGGTGCAGTAGAACGGCTCACCCTCAGGTCGCTGTTTTGCAAAAATTCATTAATATATAGGATTGAACTTTTTCACGGAAAATAAACTTTTGAGTCATTTTACCTTTTGTACGAAAGAAGTAAGGCATTAAATTATAACTTAAAGTATCTTATTCAACAAATTTCAGATTCAGAATTGTATATTATCAAAATATTTTATTTCTAATTTATATATTTAATGTTGTTTTTGTTATATAAAATAAGGCGTGCATTTTTAACTAAGATATTGTTGTTATGCTTTATTTTATAAGCACTATATTCAGAACGTTTTAGTATCAGCTCATGTATTAAATCGCACTTATGGACAAGCCCCTCAGACGACACCCCCTCAGAAGGAGGCTTAATTGTAACAATTGTACAGTCAACTGACTGTTTGTGCATATAAACCTATAAAACATATACTTTAAACTCTATTTCTAGCATGTCGGTGACCAAAGGCCACGATATTATACTATTGAGAGTTTTTTTTTGTGATTTACAGACGTAAAATGTTATCCGGATTGTAGACATAAATCTCTTATCGCAATTGGTGGAAAATCCATAAGCTGTGCTAGTGCTATCACTTATCTTTCGCCAGTTATGGTCGTTCGGTTATTTAATCTATTTAACATAAATTAACATAAAAAATTGTAGGGTTAAAGTGGCGAACATCGGTCTTGGACGAAAACTTCACGAAGCTGCTCTATGGCATAAATTTCTAGTTGCTACTAAAGATAAGAGGAACTGAAAAAGCAATTGTTTTTTTTTATTGTTTATATGAACGTTGTTTTTTGTAACAAAGCAATATTATTACAGTTTATGATTTGATAACTGTCTTTAAATATTTAAGGGTTAATGTTTTCTGTTAAAACGTACTAAATTATTTTAGAATTTTAATTAGAATTTTTCAACTCAAAGTAATTTAGCAATGCAATATGTTTTTGATTGGTTTTTACTTTTAAATATATATTCTTTCAGATTTTACGACATGCTTTACAGAATTTTACTTTGTTAAATAAGACATAAAGGGAAACGTTTCCTTTCTTTAAATCGATAACCGTACAATGTAAAAAAATAAATAAGTAAATAAAAATAAAGTGAAACTTATTATTTTGATTAAAAGGAAGATTATAACAGTATCGTACATACAGTTTGATATAAATCAAAGGTAGCTCTTTATATTCTAAATATTCGTATTGAATGAACGAAAAAAATGTACAGCATTTTTATATTCTTCTAAAAGCATGGAAAAAGATAGGATTGCATTGAATCAAACAGACAAAAATGGTTATTAAAACCACCCGTCTGCCGAGCTGCCATTTGAAGTTAATTATTTTCTGAACGGCGAGAATAGCAAACAAATTGCTTTAATTATCTGGCAAAAAACCTCTGGAATTTAAACGATATTTTCTCTTTGCCTTTTAACTTTGACTTATTTTAATATATTTCGTTAATTGACTAATCAGTGAGTATTCCCCATCCCAACATCACCCCCCCCCCCCAAAAAAAAAATAAAGATTTATGTCAGTTTTAATTACATCCTATGTAAAAAGTTTAGAAAATCTTGAAAGTCTTTATACATATTGTACATTACTAGATATTTTGAGAAAGAGAAGTGTTTCTAAACAGGCAACGCAGTGTTTCTATTAAATCAAAACTATATTAATATTTTTGTAAAATTATAATTTTGCTATAATTGGTTATTTTATTACCTACTTATTTTAACCAACAACTATTACTATACAGTGATTTTTACTTCCAGTTGGTAGACTATAAGTTCCATTTTTGCTTTTCCCATTGGTTCCAGTTGGTATTTTTACAACTTTTAAGTTCCATTTAATTTAGAACCGAGTCCAATCTAAGTTTTTAAATAATACAAAATTTCTAATATATAATATTTATGAATTGGACTACAATCCTCATTGTAAAAATTGTAAAATTGATCTAAAAAAATTGTATATATTGTAGGAAAACAAAGTTAACTTAAAAAAAATATATATATAATATATAATATATATATATATATATATTATATATATATAATATATATATATAATATATATATATATATATATAAATGAAAAAGAGGCACATTTTATTAAATTGCTCGTAACCTACAGGCAACAATCTAAAAAGGCAAAAAATCTGAAATGGTGTTCAACAACTCTAAGACCAAATTGATAATAGTAATTTGTGAACATTTACACGGATTGTCGGCCAATCAGAGAGCAGAGGACTGTGAAATTACCATCAGAGCTGCTATCAGCGATATTGGCTGGCTATCGGGCGCACGTGTTGCTGGATAACATACACAATTATCATGGATTGCTGCTGGAAGCATAGCCCAACATCGATACGGTATTAACATTTGCTACAATAAATTAGAATAGGTTTACGTCAGTAAAAATTATATTTTTTTATTCCATGTTTTTATTTTCATCGGTTTATTTTTAAATTTCCATTTCTAGTAATTTATAACACTGTAACATTGTAGATATTGGTCTTTAATCAACCCTGTACAAATATTTTGAGTTGCTAGGTGGATCTCAAAATAATATTGTTTTCAATATCTCTTTGCTGTTTATCCTACCATAACATTTTTGATTCATACAGTGAAAGGCAGTAAAATCTTTACCATAAATATTTGCGACTACTGTCTACATAAATAATTTCAATGTGTCACTAGTAATACGTAACAGGTTTTACACTCTGCTGTTTGCAGAGATTAATAAAATCTTCATTCTCTTTAAGTAAAATTGTTAAGCTTTAATAATTTTTTCTACCATACATTTAAAAGCGAAACCCTTATTTTATTTATTACTGACCATTTATACTCTTTTGAAGTAAAAACTGCATTGAGTTTTGTTAAAATGCTACAGACAAAAATTATTATAAATTCTTTTTAAGTTCTCATAATCAGTTATTCCTTAATAAGTAAAAGTATGAAGTATAAGTATAAGTAAAAGTCTTAATATTTGAAAGGGCATATCTAATGGTATTGTTACATCAAGGGGAAACTGTTATACGCAAGACGTCTGGAATACTTATGATCGAATGTGGATATTCCAAATATCACTACAACACAACCCCGCTCAAATAAAAAAAAAAAAAAAAAAAAAAAAAAAAAAAAACAAAAAACAAATAAAAACAATAAATATAAATTTTTGTATTATAAGAGAAATAACTTAATATTTATTATAGTTTCTAATTTGTTATCCTTTTTAATGTTTAAACAACTAGGATATATTAATAGGTTTCCCTTTTAAGCTAACAACATTATAAACTTAAAAAAAAATCATTCAATAATTCTTAATTTAATAAAATTGAATAAGGTTATATGTAAATTTAATTTAAACTATTTCAGTTAGATATCCACTTCAATATTGCAAGTTAGCTAGAAGTGCTCAGTAAACCAAAGTTAAATGCAGATTATTTGTCCATGCTATACAATTTGCATGGCTTTAGTACCGACGGTTACAATTACGTCAGTTAGGTACAACTTAAATCAGTAAATAATAGCTCTCATTAAACCAGAGCCACTAACGATTGTGGACTGAATACATAATGAACACGGACGCTGTTTAATTCGTTTATATAATATTTAAATGAGCCAAATGGACGTGAAGAGTTTTACGCGCGTCAAATATATGCTAATACTTTTATTTTACAATTGATTATGGGTCACTATATTTTTATTATGAAATAAATGTACACTTTTATTTCAACTTCATACATCTCAGGTTAGCTTTTATTATTATACCACGCCCTATTTATAAAGGTAATTGAAATAAAATAAATTTTAACTTTGATAAACTAAAACATTTAATGCGCAATTAAAACTTAAGTAAAATTCAAATGCAATGTATAATATTCTACAACTCAGTAAACATTTTGATTAAACAACTTTATTTCTGTGAGCAACATAAGAATCTCAAAGTGAGTTCTTCAGTGAAAGGATTTGTTTTCAAATGTCGAAGTCCGTAATTAAAGAAAGAAAAAATGCAAGTCGGTAACCATTGAGATAAAAGAAAGAGAACTTACTCTTATGGAATGATACACGAAATTGTACAAAGGGGTTCCTCTGTTAGGCTCCAGCCATGTTAACTTTGATATCATAATATTTTTTCCCATGTAAAGAATTCTTGAAAGAACTGCTCTGAATGGTTGTGGTTTAGCCGGACAGTGGACTGTCTCCCCAGGAAGTCGAGCTTCCTGTTAGTCAACCCGTGTCCACAGATAATGAGATTTTGGTCTTTAAACTAATTTTTATTAACTTTTTAGTTAATAAAACGGAATAAGTTTTTGAATTAACGTGGAAATATCTGTATTTGGTTTATTTACTGGTCTTTATAAAACAACTTTATCATGCATATTGAGCATCAATACATTATATTAAAAAATATATATAATAATAAATCGTCTAATTTATTTATCGTGAGATGATATGACATGTTTGGGGTGATTAAATTTATATTTTGTTTTAATGCCGCTTGGTTTTGACAGTTAATTAGCTAGTAATTTGAGCTGTTTGATTTTCATTTAAATCAATAGATATTTTTTGGCCTTGTAAGTGTATATTATACACAATGTCTTTCTTATTGTAAGTCAAATAAAATTATGTGTAATCATAACTGTGTTAATACCTCCATACTACAAATACCGATACTTTTAGACTGTGGTTCATTTTATACACCAAAAAGTAAACCAAATCTTATTTTTGAATTGATTTAACTAACAGATACCTCAAATGCAATAGTAGACGTAACCTTTAAATATTACCAAGATTTGTCAATTCCATTTGTAAACAAATCATCAAAGTGATCTATTTTTACCTTTTATGGATAACTGCACCATGATACACTGCCAACTGTTGAGCCATCGCCCACACGGTCTATCCGTTACTATCTTATCATCTCCATAATATTTCGCCCCGGTCTGTAGGTTGGCGTGACTCCGGAAATGACCACTGAAACACTAATGGCACCGCAACCAAATGTCAGTCGCTTTGTTGAAGTCAGCGATGGTCATTGTAAATGTATACAGCTATACTAGCACATCTATCTTTTTAATAATGTTTTTTAAAACGAATTCTACTTGAAGATTTTCCCTGTTTTTATGAATGTTGAATACCAAGAAATGAAATTAATTACTACCGGACTGATTTGGCTCCAAAGGTGATTTATTACTAATTTGCTTCCATAATACACCATTGATATAAAAAACTTAATACGCAAGCATGTTTCATTTCCTCCTTTTTTCTCAGCTCGTGTGCATCGTAGGATAAATCTGCTTATACCGTTAGAAAGGTCCTGTAGATGAGCAGAATCACATTCTAATTCACATCGGACTCCAGGGCTACGCCCTACAGGCTTTCAAAGTTCCAATGTTAATCTTATGGAGAAAGGAAAATTGAATGAATCATAAGACAGCTGTTGCAAAACAAATGCTAGAAAATTAGGAAGAACAGATATTTTAGTTCTAAAATGTTTTTAAGCTTCTTGGGTCCAGATCAACTGAAATTTTGATCGAATTTCGATCAAGAGGCGATCTCTAGTAAAAATTGAAAAGTATGAACAAATTATAAACAAAAATAGTAACGAAGCCTTGGTAAAACATGTAGCGACAGTGCACCAAAGCTATTCAGTACGCGTCCGGCGCGGCGGTTCGTGGTAGAGGGTCAGGATGTCGGAGAACTCACACACCAACACAGGTGCCTAATGCAACGCCGCGCCGCCGGCGCAGTTCGGTAATGTCATATTGAATAGATTTGCCGACTGCACAAGCCGCGTCGGCCATAATGTTTAGGGCCCAAGCGGCGGGAATATTGATAAATTCCAAACTCATATTCTCTCGTTCACGGAACACTTCAAGTATTCCGATATCACAGATGTTTCCAATTAATATTCTTTGAAAACTAACACTTGAACACACTTTGAACAATTTTTTATGTTCTTGTTTATTTTTTATTTGATCTATTAGTACTATGTAATATGGGTAAAAAGTTTTTAATTGGTAACTAAACGTTCTGAAAAACTGTCGTACCATACATTCCTGGATTCCTTCATAAAATTTTTTTATGTATACGAATATAATTTATTTTCCAATGAAATATTGATTTCATTTCTCATATTACTACCTTTCTAAAACATCAAACAGTTTAATCACAAGCTTAATACAGTTTTAGAAAAACAAAATTTCAAAAGATACAAGAGGTGGATTAGTTTACTTGTTAATTTATATAAAAGAAAAATGAACAATCATTAAACTGAGTGCAAACGTAGTTTAAAAACTTTTGTATTTGGTAAAAATGACTAAGAACAATTTTATTTCTTGATAAGCAGTTATATAGGTGAAAATTTTGATAAAGCTACAACACAATTAGGATAAAGTTTTCGTTTTATAAATTGGAACGTCTAAATACTAAACTAAAATCTCATCAATAATGGTTTTTGTTACATTTGCGATATTTTAAAAATGCATAATATGTAGCTTAGCTTAAAAACCTTAGAATAATAAGTGGGTATTTTGTAAATCTTAATTCGTATTTTTGAAAAGAAATACAAATATTTACAATTTATTTGGTATTTTCAGTTAATTTTTTCTAATTATGGCTTTCAATTATTTAACTCCTATCTTAGAATTATTTTTAGAAATTTTTTTATGACTAACTCTCTTCTTCTAAATTAATAAAGATTAAGTTAACTTTTCTAATTACATTCCGTCAAATTCTGTAATGTATATTAACACAATAGACACCACCTTTAAATATTTTCTATATATTTACCGTATACTTCCGCAATAAAAAAGTTATTTTTTAAGTTTCATTTTTGAAATGTAGTCAATATTAGTATACAATGAATGTACATGTACTATCGTAACTTTTACTAATTTATACGTATTTTCTTTTTCTGGCTACATTAGAAGCCAGGGGAGTACGCAAGACGGTTCAATTACAAATCTATACTTATTTAATACGCTAAGGGGTTTTTTGTCTTGAGAACTCCTCCTACAATTTTCAACCGATTTTCAAGTTTTTGGTGTCGTTAGATAGGGCTTGGTCTGTAGTTGTTTTCACAAAAAACTGATGAGAATCGGACTAAAAATAAAGGCGCTATCCACCATTGAAATTCAAAAATTTCCCATTTAAATAACATTGGGATTGAATAAAGCATTTTAAACATCTGTTAATAATCAGCTGTAAATACGTGTTGTTTTGGTGATTATAGATATTCACAATAGTGGATTGGCCGGATGTCGTTGATTTTGAGCTAAAAGAAACATTTGTATTGTATTAAAGTAAATTGCTCGATTTCGAGCAACACATATACTAGTGTTGACCTAAAGAACAATTAACCCTCTAAACCCTCTAACCTTCTATCTCTTGCAGATGTGCTTATCCCTCCCTCTTCCCCATATCATATCAAGTGATGAGAGAACAGTTACATTGTGTTACGACGGGTCAGTGGACATTATATGCTATATCCGTTGTTTATGTTGTCATGAGTTAACATGTATCCGTAACTCTCTGACACTGTCAGTTGTGTGCACTTCCGTCACTGTGGACATTATACATAGCTTGTTCACATCCCAGTATATATTGGTATCAGTATTTTAGAATTAAACGGCTAGAACTGTAGTGAAACTTGATTTTATATTAAATTTTATGTTTTTTTATTGAGTTTATAGGTTATAAGGGTTGGACATCGTTAGAAAAGTTATTGACATGAGCTCTCTTCCTAAGCTTATTGATAGTTTATAATAATACCCCCGTCGCAGCAGACCTGCGTACTCAGCGAATTTCCAATGGAATTTCAGATTATTTACTTTCCCCACAAAAACACCATATTATCGAGTATGTAGGTTTGCTGCCATGGGGTGTAGTTAGAAAATCTAAGTTAATCAATAATTGGTGAATGTAAACACAAAATTGAATCAAGCTCTGGCAATATTTTATTTTCCCCATAAACCATGGGGGTGAGTATGTAGGTTTGCCGCCATATGGGTTTTGTAAGCAATTATAAGTTAAGCCCTATCTAGATGATGTACATACCAAATTTGATTAAGTTATGTCAATAAATAAGCAAGATATAGGGTTTTCTTGATTTCCCATAAGAATAACATGGAAAACACATTTTTGGATTTTTACCGTAACCAGTTATGCTAAGATAAAAATTCAAAATACCAAATTGTTTGTTTTTTTAAGCTCTTTTAAATGGTTTCAGTTAAAATTGATGAATTTTAAAAATTGAGGTCAAAAAATGCCGAAAACCCATTTTTGACCCCTTTGAAACCCCATAAAACCCCGTTCCCATAACCCGACAATGCTGGTTCGCGAACTCATGAAAATAGACCTGGCCTTACACCTTCATACCAAATTTCATCAAAATCGGAGGTTCCCTTCAAAAGTTATCGGTACCACGGACACACATATATATATATATATATATAGTTTTCTGGCCCCCTTGATTGTGGTCCTGGCCTCTATCATTTTACCTGTGATTGTAGTCCTCGAGGACCACAATCGGGGACCACATTCGGGGTGACAAAACACTATCAATTGTGGTCCTATGACGTTTTAAGCGTAATGGCGGTGTTGCCAGTTTTCCTTTGTTTCCACAATGTCGCCTGACGCTCAGAAGTGTCTGAAGAAGGGGCAGGGTATTATAGTATGATGAGCAGTAGAATGAGAGCTACTTACCAGTTGATACTACCTTTAATCTCTAATTGATGTTTAACAGTGAAACCTACGAAAGGTTATAATTACAATTTGCAATAAAATAACCATTTATTTTTTAAAAACTAGGATAAAGCTAAAATAATATTTTTTTCTAAATATTTGCTGCCATTGTTACTACAAAATTATTTTTAGTTCTCATCTAAATATTAACCAACTGAGTTTGTTTTACAACCTCGATTAAATTTATGAGCAATATAAAAAAAATATGAAGGTCCGGATCCACTAATTGGTAGGCTATAACTTTCCTCTACAAAGGCCTAGTGCACATAAGAGATATGGCCACCTTCCCCCTCCCGCCTCTCTTAGCGGTGTTTCCTCTTCGTTCCCTCCCCGAGTTACGACTGATGTCGTCGGCCACCACGACGGTGTCGGTACCGGCGCCGGGCGGTGGTGTCGGGATCACCGCTGACGTAGTGTTGCATCCGCCACCCGGTCTTATTCCCAGTCTCAACCACGGCTGCGCTCTTACTTTCTCTTTATTTATCATTTACAAACAATAGTTAAATTAATACAACTATTACATTTTCTTACAATTCTAATAGCTTAAGTAATATGTTTCCCAATTTTTTTTTAGATGTATACTTATATGCAAGGGCATATTTAAATTTTATTCCACACGAAGATCTTTTTAAGTACATATTGTAAACATGTTGTTTGAAGTCCCGATTATTGGTGCACGTATTGAAAGGAAACTGAGTACACCAACTCATTTAGTATCCTAAAAATACTATATATTTTTTAAATAGAACTCATGGAGACCTAACAAAAACTAAAGAAATTTAGTATGTAATAAAAATTAAATATAACTATTAAATGTTCATGAATAACACTCACGCTTCCACATTATTTGGTAACATATATTTTAGTGTCATATGTTGTGTGACTAACTTGAATCCATAGGTGGAGTATGCCAGAGGCCAAGACATTCCGTGCTATATGTATAACTTAATTATATGTTTTTGGGTTTTCTAGCATTTATTATTGTAGTATAGCACAGACAGCAATTTAATGATTCAATCAATAACCTTGTTGCACAAGAAACATAGAAACTTTAAACTGGACGCCAATGTGAATTATAATGGGTTTCTTCTCATATACAAGATATACCATTGAAACGCTATCAGTGGCTTAATGCGTACAAGCAGAGAAAAAGGAGGAAAAAAAATCATGCTTGCCAACCATTATTTACATCAACTGGGGTTTCTCATGGTGTATACTATTTTTTGGAGATGAAATTCCAGGCTTTTTCCTGGTTTTTTCAAGGTTTTTCTGAAATTTTCCTGGTTTTCACGCAATCTTGAGATTTTTTTCTTTGGCCAATTTTAAGGCTAACACTTACAGGTTTTTCCACTACTTGCGACAAAATTTATTTTCAAATTTGTTGTATTAGTTGGACTAAACATAGTTTTCTTTTCGATATTTGAATTTAGCCCTTGAGTACTCTCGTACTTTTTGTGATAACTACAAACTCAGGGGTCCTTTGGACTCCTATTAATAAATATTTATGTTTTTAAGTAAAAATATTATTGTTAAGAAAATGGAACTTGACTTCAGAGATGTTGTTTGTAGCATTTAGTTAAATTTTACCTTTTTATTTCCTTTAAGTTGTAAAAAAATTTCATATGAACTCGTTTTCAAAATCAAACTAACATTACACCAACAAATTTAAAATAAATAATAAAATTTGTGGGGATGACTAATTATCTATCTTCTTAATTCAATAAGGGGTTTGTCCGTTACAAATACCTATGTCTCTTGACTAATTTAACCGATTTTAAAAATTAAGGTGTCATTTTAAAGTTTAGAATCTTAAGCTATGAATATGAAACATTAGTACTCGTTCGAGATCCCCTCGGTACCTCAATGCACCATTTATAAACCATACACTGTGGCAACTGCCAGAAAATTACCTGGCCAACTCCAGGACGTTGACATTTAAAGGTACTAAGCGGTACAAGAGTATTAAAAAATTATAGCTAGAAAAAGAAAAATTTATGATCTCAGGGTGTGTGGACACCCTAAGGGTATGTGTGGTGCCTATAGTTTTCAATTTTTTCATAGTCTTAAATTTCTTTGATTAACCTTATGATATTTAAGAAAAATATTAATATAAAACTAAGCGATTATCATCTTGTAAATAAGAAATAAACAGTAGATAGTTGTATACTAATTTTGAATTACAAACTTTTATAAAGTTAATAGAGGGCAATACTATCACTGCTAACCTGCTCACCTGTGCTTCACCTGGAGTCGGTTTTTCATGCGAATCAAAAGCCGCATTTACACTATACAACTTGTTTTATAACTTTTGTTGTGCAACCAATTATAGTAATCGGTTTGAAGATGTTTAAGAATGCAATGAAATTTCTTAAACAAGTTGTACAACCAGAGGCGCAACAGGGGGGCCCGCAGAGCCCGCGGTGCGAGGGGGCCCGCAGCTAAGGGGGCCCGCGGACGGGGCCCGAGTATTGGGAAATATGTTATGTTTAATATTTTTTTTACTCATGTTATAGAAATTTTAAATTTGATATAGTGCCATTATATTTTTAAAATGCCTAGAATATAACTTTTATAAAATATCAAAATATTTTTACAGATAGGTTTTCGGCAGTCTGCTGGTCTGCCGCCAGCCACTATAGCCATAGCCCTCGTCGGTTCGACCTGACGACCTGCCAGCGCCGTGCAATGCGTTGCACTGCGTCGCGGCAATTTAATTTTCGAATCCTTTTCAAAATTAAAGTTAATGAAAAACTATCTATGGAGCTCAATGTACCAAGAAAATCTTGCTTAAGTAAACTAAGTAACAGAGAACGAGACAGTTATAGGCCTACGTTTCAGAGGTACGGTAATCAAATCATTTGCTACCCAAAACTCCGTAAGTGCTGAGAAGTTCCAATGAAGACAAAACAAATACTTTTGCGGAATAGCAATAGAAACATTTTTCATTAAAATGAACAAAACTACGTAAATTATTTTTAAGCTGGGGGATTTTAATTTTTTATAGGAAAAACACTTTAAATGCCAATAACAATGATGTCATTAATTACTTAAAAGTTGGATTTGTTTTTTTCCTTCTTAAAACAAGTGTTATTAGTTGTGCTTGGAGTTAAGAATCCATAGTGTTAGCTAAACAATAGGCCTACTATACTACAATACGAGGAATGTCTGTGGTGATGTATTTTCCCGATCTCTAAATGTAGCAGATAGGTTTTGTAAACTTTTCATTTTGGGAGTTTTTTGGTCCAAGCGCAATTATAAGTTTAGAAAGGCTAAACCCCAGGAAAAATCTATTTTTAACTAATCTATATCTATATATATAATTCCGTAAGCGAATCGGTCCCCACGAAATATCTCGAGTTAGAAGAAAGATAGGGTAACGTATGATGGCTCATTTTAAAGCTTGAGGGCCAAGGACGCAAGGAAAAATACCAGAATTATCAAAATTTACCTGGGCTTCGCCCCATTGGACCTTGAAGTTCCAATGTTAATCTAATGGGAAGACGATTTATAGATCTGCACGTGTGATTAAGCAGATGTTTCAGTGTTTTATCATAAACTCAGCTGGTTATTGAGCACATATTTTGAGTTAAGATAACCGCATATTTATAACTTAAAAATTGGAAATGCACTATAAGAAAGGGAACACTAATAGTCATGAACGAATTACGGATCCACAGGAGATTTTATCTTCATGACCCCTTCTATGTCATGAAGGAAATTGGAATAGAATGATTGGTATAGGGGAAAAAAGGGTAAAAGCACCTAAGGGTAAAAAATTCCTCCCAGAAAATATGCGGCCAAAAATTACCAATACATGTGTCGAACTCTTTGGCATTTAATGTAGTTTCTTATAAAAAATTATCATTATCTATATATATATATATATAATTCCGTAAGCGAATCGGTCCCCACGAAATATCTCGAGTTAGAAGAAAGATAGGGTAACGTATGCTGGCTCATTTTAAAGCTTGAGGGCCAAGGACGCAAGGAAAAATACCAGAATTATCAAAATTTACCTGGGCTTCGCCCCATTGGACCTTGAAGTTCCAATGTTAATCTAATGGGAAGACGATTTATAGATCTGCACGTGTGATTAAGCAGATCAGTGTTTTATCATAAACTCAGCTGGTTATTGAGCACATATTTTGAGTTAAGATAACCGCATACTTATAACTTTAAAAATTGGAAATGCACTATAAAAAAGAGATCACTAATAGTCATGAACGAATTACGGATCCACAGGAGATTTTATCTTCATGACCCCATCTATGTCATGAAGGAAATGGGAGTAGAATGATTAGTATATTCAGCTTACATTTTTTTTTATTTTTTATTTTTAATAAGTTAAAAATTTCTTAAATGTGGCATGGTTGATATAACCCCCCCAGGCGTGGGGGGGGCTGATGGGGCACAAGGAGCACTAGGGGCGTTGGTGGCAAAAGGGGCATAATGGGCATGTGGGACACGTTTGCCACATGGAGCAACGTCGGGCATGGGAGTACGGAAACATAGGGTGTCCGGGTTCACGTGGTGGAGCGGGAATGGGAAGGCACAATGGGCACTAGGGGCGTCGGTGGCACGAGGCATGGGGGGCAGATAGACATGGGGACACGGGAGAGGCTTGGGGGATATAGAGGGCATGGTGACCATTGGGAAGAACGGTGGCCATGTGGGCACGGGAGTGCCCTGGGTGCGGGGACATGGGGGTACGAGGGTTGTCGAGGTACTGCGGTTAGGGAGGAATGGGGTTATAGGTTGCATGAGGAGGAATGGTGGGCATGGGGCATGGGGTATGAGTGCATGGGAATGGGAGCGCAAGAGGTGGGGCCTACTAGAGACGTCGGTGGCACGGAAATTGGTTGGGCATGTGGGGCATTGGGGAGGAATGAGGAACACAGATGGCACGGGGGCCACGGGGAAGATCTGCGGGCATGTGGGAAAGAGAGAATGAGGTTCACAGGGGCATGAGGGGGTACTCGGGCCCCGGGGGTATAGGAGGTACAGGAAACATGGGTCAGGAGAGGTGAAGGGGAGCACGGGGAGGCATGGGGTCACGGTGAGTGTATGGGGATGGGGGGCACAGGAGTCCTGGGTGAAGGAGTGTACAGTATTAATGGGCTTATGTTGTATTGAACTATTTATTTGTTTGAGTTACAAACTCATCATGAACATGTTCAAGATTAAAGCATTTTTTACCACGTTCAGTATTATAATATTTTTTCTTTTTCCCACAAAATAGACTACTGTACTTTAATACAGGGGAAATTATTAGTAAATTACTGATTTGATACAGCCAAAACGTTTCGTCAAGATTATGAAATATTTTATTAGAAACCCCAAACGTGTAAATCCACACTACAGTTTGAGAAAAATACAGTAGGCCTAATACTGCAAGGAGGAAATAAATTGAAACTTATTTTTGGAGACATCAACATTTTGGTTGTTAGGGGCATTTGCCCATACACTCCACTAGTCTATCTATATATTAATACGCAAGCATGTTTCATTTCCTCCTTTTTTCTCAGCTCGTGTGCATCGTAGGAGAAATCTGCGCGTACCGTTAGAAAGGTATAGTCCTGTAGATGAGCAGAATCACATTTTAATTCACATCGGACTCCAGGGCTACGTCCCACAGGCTTTCAAAGTTCCAATGTTAATCTTATGGAGGAAGGAGAATTGAATGAATCATTAGACAGCTGTTGTAAAAACAACTGCTAGACAATTTGAAAGAACAGATGTTTGAGTTATATGTTTTTAACTTCTTGGGTTCAGATCAAATGAAATTTTGATCGAATTTCGATCAGGAGGCGATCTCTAGTATATATTAATATGCAAGCATGTTTCATTTCCTCCTTTTTTCTCAGCTCGTGTACATCGTAGGAGAAATCCGAGCATACCGTTAGAAAGGTGTAGTCCTGTAGATGAGCAGAATCACATTCTAATTCACATCGGACTCCAGGGCTACGCCCCACAGGCTTTCAAAGTTCCAATGTTATAACTCTCGCCACATAAGTTGACGAATGGCCAAAAACAGCTGGGTAGGGCGAGGGGAGGAGAGGGGGTACTGTTCCAAAAACTTCGAGCTTACGTTACATGCAATTTTTTATAGAACAGCTGATTATCCAATCATTTTAACTGAATAGTAGTGAAAATTCATTCGTCAAGTTATATGGCGTGGGTTATAATCCTATGGAGAAAGGAGAATTGAATGAATCGTTAGTCAGCTGTTGTAAAAACAACTGCTAGAAAATTAGAAAGAACAGATGTTTTAGTTCTAAAATGTTTTTAAGCTTCTTGGGTCCAGATCAACCGAAATGTTGCTCGAATTTCGACCAGGAGGCGATCTCTAGTATATATAATTCCGTAAGCGAACCGGTCCCCACGAAATATCTCGAGTTAGAAGAAAGATAGGGTAACGTTTGATGGCTCATTGTAAAGCTTGAGGGCCAAGGACGCAAGGAAAAATACCAGAATCATCAAAAGTTACATGGGCTTCGCCCCATTGGACCTTGAAGTTCCAGTGTTAATCTAATGGGAAGAAGATTTTTTGATCTAAACGTGTGATTGAGCAGATGTTCCAGTGTATATTTTTCTCATAAACTCAGCTGGTTATTGAGCAGATATTTTGAGTCAAGATAACCATATAGTAGTAACTTTTTAAAATTGAAAATGTACTATATAAAAAAGGAGAACACTTAAAAGTCATGAACAGGTTACCGTACGGATCTACAGGAGATTTCATTTTCGTGACTCCATATGTCGTTACCAAAATAGGAGTAGAATAATTTTCATGCTGAATATATCAGAGTTAAAAATCGCTTAGACGTGGCATGGTTGATATGGTAGTAATAATGGTTAATTACCATTACTTGAGGAATGTCGTTTAGTTATTACGCTAGCTGCTTTGTATATTGATTATTTAGTAGTTAAATTTGAAGAGTTGAATCGTTTTGTTCAGTGTTTGTTTATTTTCGACTGAATCATTATATGTAAACTACTAGCATTGGATTGCCTCCGTATGAGGAATATTTTGTTTTGATTTTTATCTATTCTTTGCTTCTTTCTTTACGTAGGTTGTGGGAAAACAATAAACGCCCGTTAATCCATAAGACCGTGTGCTTTTCATGTCAATGTTAGTGTGCGAAAACTAACAAACAATCAATGTTCTACTTCATTGATGAATAGACTACAATAATAGCACTTGGGTCGTCGGTGGCACGGGTCGTAAGGGGGGGACAGGAGGGAGACGAGGGAAATAGGGGGCAGGGCGGGGGCACAAGAGGGCACGGAGGTACGGGAGGGGAGGAGCAGTGATGGTGGCACGGGACCATGGAGAGCATAGGGGGTTCGGGGATATGGAGTTACGAAGGGCACGATTTGTGTCGGTGACACTGGATACAGGGGGGAATGAGGGGAACAGTGGGTGAAAGGGGGACATAGGGGTACAGGGAGAAACGGCGAGCATGAGGGCACGGAAGCATGGAAGGTACGGTTGTGCGGGGCATAGGGGGCACTCTGCGGAGACTTGGGAATGCAGTGGGGCACGTGTTGGCAGGGGGTGCGGGGTCGAATGGGCACTAGGGACGTCGGTGGCAAGATGGGTGGATGGGCATGGGGAGTATGGTGGCTATAGGGAGGAACGTCTGGCAATGGACGCAGAAGCATAGGGGGCTCGGGGGCACGGTGGCGAGGGGGTTGGAAAGGCAAAATGGGCACTAGGGGCGTAGGTGGCAGAGGCACGGGGGGCAGATGGACATGGGGGCACGGGGGAGGCTTGCGGGTCATAGAGGGGGTGGGGACCACTGGGAAGAACGGTGGGCATTTGGGCACGGGAGTACCGTGCATGGGTACAGGGTAAATAGGTACAGGGGCATGGGGACGGGAGGGTTGTCGGGGGAACTGGGGTTAGGAGGCATGGGGGCTAAAGTGGAGGCATGGGGATATAGGGGGCATGGGGTGAAATGGTAAGCATGGGGGCTCGGGGGTATGGGGGCATTCGAATGGGGGCACAAAAGGTACAAGGGCGTCGGTGGCACAGAAGGTGGTTGGGCATGGGGAAGGAATGAGGAAAATGGGAGGCACGGGGAACAACTGCGGGCATGTTGGCATGGGAGAATGGGGGTAACAGGGGCAAGGGGGTACGGAGGCATGGGGCTACCCGGGCACCGGAGGCATAGGGGGTACAGGAAACAGGGTCAGGGGAAGTGAACGGGGGGTCGGGGATGCATGGGGGCATGGGAAGGCATGGGTCAAACGAGTGTGGGGAAAGGGGGGCAGAGGGTTCCAGGGTGAAGATGTGTACAATATAAATGGGCTTATGTTGTATTGAACTATTTTGTCTACGTGAGTTACAAACTCATCATGAACATTTTTAAGGTTAAAACTATTTTTACCGCATCCGGTAGTATTATAGTAAAATAATTTTTTTTCCACAAAATAGACTACCGTATTTTAATACAGGGGAAATTATTGGTAAATTACTGATTTGATGAATCCAAAAAGTTTTGTCAAGATTAGGAAATATTTTACTAAAAAATCCAAACATGTAAATTCACACTACAGCTTGAGAAAAATACAGTAATACTAATACTGCAAGGAGGTGATAAATTGAAACTTATTTTTGAAGACAACATAACCATTTTGCCATTTTGTTTTAGGGGCCTTTGCCCCTATAAGCCACTAGTTTTAATAATTGTAATATTTTATAACATTGGTCATATGAGTTACCATCAAGTCAAAGAAATATGAAAGTTAAATAAAAATAAAATAATGCTACTTTTAAGCATGGGGTTTGGAACAACTGTCACCTGTGAAAGGTATAGTTGACGTAAACCGCAAAGCCTAATTACCAAGATACTGTTACAAAAGTGAATTAAAACCAACAAGCAAGTCTCGATTAAGCCCTTACTGTAAGATAAATAAAACAAAAATAAGATACATTGAGTTTTGTTACTTTCATTTTTTATAATACGTCCAAGAGAGGGTAAAATTATAGAGCAAACAAT
Source organism: Neoaliturus tenellus (assembly GCA_030545055.2). NCBI lineage: Eukaryota > Metazoa > Arthropoda > Insecta > Hemiptera > Cicadellidae > Neoaliturus > Neoaliturus tenellus. The sequence continues at coordinate 201,907,993 of CM061534.1, read as the reverse complement.
CAGATAGGCTTAATTTCTTTAAAAGGATAGACTGTAGGCCTAGTTGCAATCTGAATAAAAGTAGGCTATACAAATTTTAAAATATAGTAGATTACTTGCGGCTGCAATTTTACAATTACTGTACATGCATTAATACTTTAACTTTGTATAAATAATTGTCAAAGATTAGTAATCAAAAGAACTCTACGAACACCTTAACCATTGGTTGACACTGGTTAACTGGCGGGAAACAGTGATAACGGGTGACTGGAGCTATTGGAGGGGGCCCAAAAATCAGTTTGCATGGGGGCCCGTAAAAATCAGTTACGCCACTGTGTACAACTAACGTGTTTTAAAACAAAACAAAAATCGTGTTTTGCAACAGGTTGTAGGTTTCCCGAGCCGTGTCGGAAAGATCAAAGGAAATTTCTGTTTTATAAACTTTTGTTGTACAACATGTTTGATACCTGCTTAAAACGTCAAACTTGTTGACCTAACATTGTTTCTGCTGTTCTGTTTCAAGTCAGAACGCTTCCTGCTGCCGCCTACAACACTTGCTTTTATTTGTGAGTAAAGTGTTTTGTTGAGTTAGTGGAGTGGTTAGTGGACCATTTGTGATGGAGTCTGCACTTGTCATCCTTAAAAAGTTCTTGAAGCTACCATCAGTCCTCAATTCCCCTGCCAACAAATCTTGGTTATCCTGTTCTAAATCTTGTAATATTTCACTGCCACTGTACTTACTCCTAGCTTGCAAGAAGAACGTAACCAAAAGCGAAGTTTTGTTCTTTTCTTCCTACACAGCAAATCACAACACATGCGGAAGCAGCCAACACCACATCATCGTCGCAAGCACTCATGGATCAGTTAAACATGTTTGACTGAAGTTCAGCGCATAAAATGAAATGTTTAACAACAAAAATTTTATAAACACTAGTTCAAATAAAAGTTGTATAAGACATGTTTTACAAACATAAGTTTATACAACAAGTTGTATAGTGTAAATGCAGCTAAAGGAGGCGAGTAGACCCGAACAGAGCCGAGCACCGAGCACGAACCCTCCCAGTACACACTCTCTTGAGTTCGATGGAGATCGCCTCTGTTCTTTCGCCACGTATGTGTATTTTTCCCGTTGTTAATTCCTCGTTCATACTTTGTTTACCGTAATAGATATTCAAAGTCCGTTAAGGAGATTCATGAAAAGTTTTATTCAAACTCCCCACTTGGCTCAACCAATAATTCCGTAAACATTTTTTACAGGGTTAAAGGGTTAAATTCTGATTAAAATCAATATTGGGACTCCAATATGAATAAATGGAATAACTAAAAGTATTTATTTAATTATTGGTAAATATTAATTTGGTCACATTATGAAAAATATATTCAGTGAATCCGGTTTTCACTAGACAGTGCTGCTGCTAAGACAGCGATGGTAATTTATTTATAGTGTTAATTTTGTTCTACTATAAAGAGGCATATTTTCTTCCTAATTTTATGGGAAATATTTCTTTAAATTGCCTTTCTTACATTATTACAAATCTGGATTTTAATTATGAACATATAATATCAAGTGTGGGTGTGATCTTACCCTCAAACAAATTATTTTTCAGTTTGAAGTAATTAAATATTAGTGTGTTAAAGTAAAAATTGAAAAAACATGCATTATATACTAAACAGTTACAATTATTATTCAACCTATCTTTTCAATTTAATAGTTGAACTTGAATTATTTCAAGTTGTGACATATCATTGCACATCTTAGCTCATTTCAAATAAGTATATTGAATCAGGAGTCATTTTGACAAATAATACAAAATTACAGGGTATTCCGTAAATTTATAGTGATGAATTAGTGTTGGGCAGTTACAGTATGTGCTTTCACTGGCTCCATTTAATGTACTCCATTTAGTCATGGTGGATGCCATTTAGTGTAGTAAAATTAGCCCAAAAATAGCTGAACCCGGAAGTAATTGCAAACTAATATATTTTTACCGATTCTTATGTAAAATGACCTGGGAAAAACGATGGTGAAAAATCTACCACTCTCCGACGCTGCGCTCGCCTGCTATGGCCAATTTTTTCAAAATGGCGGCTGTAGCTTTGTAAGTTTTTGCTGGATATCTTTTGGACCTTTAAAGACAGCTAAATTCGGTAAATTGGTAAACTTTAGAAAATAAAATTTTGCATATTTTAATATATAATATGTATTGGTTGTTATATTTAATAAGGGTGATATTGCTCCATATAGGCCTATATAGTTATTAAGATACATATATAAATATGTACCTAAATTCCATTAAGCTGGTAAAACTGTTAACGAAACGTCCGATTTTTATCAAACTAGACATGAAGGTGTCCGACTATGTCTATGTCGATTAGTTATGTTGATTGGGATTATCGGACTATGGGAAAAGGATGATGCACAAGTTCTAATTTGTCTAAAATAAGCTTAAACCCAGATTTTTGGTCGATTTAAAACAAATTTAAACCTCTCCTAAATATCAAAATGTGTAAAAGTTTATTTTCTAAAGTTTACTTCCATACAAAATTTAGCTGTCTTTAATGGTTTATGTCAAATTTTCTTAGTGAGTTTTTTGTGAGATTTTTTTAGCAAAGAGAAAATTTACACTCTGTTTATACCCCATGGGGACATAGGTTCTCTCATACATGAGTGAGTGGTATTTGGAAAATATGCAGTAGATAAATTTATTAAGGCTTCCATTATGCCGAAATTTAGTTTAAAAAGTATACAGCAGACAATGACAAAACAAAATCATAATTTTTATTCAACCCCTAAAAAAACATTTTATTTTAAATTCTATTAATATGGAATTATTTACATCATTCAGGTGACGTATTTTTCAGTTGAAAATATCCAGTATAGGCCTAAATAAATGAAATCATAACGCAGAAAAAATATAGATAACCTTGTACGTTTGTTTATGCAACTTAAATATTTTCTTTTCTCAACAATATTTAATCCAAACATTTTTAGTAAATTGTTTTTATGTTTGTAATCTTTCAAAATATGTTTTTTCAGCTTAAAACACTGTACTTAGTACAAACTAAACTAATAAAGCTTTTAAATTCAATAAAAAAATGTTCTTCTTATGTTTTTAGTTTACTAAAAAAAGCTTCGTGTGAATCATTTCTTAAAATTCGACTGACACAGTAGTACATATTTTAAGGAACAGAAGTCCTGTTAATCAATTGGAAGAAAGGTTTTAAAACGCGAGTATGAATAGGAAACAGCCACTTTCACTCGTAGTGATGAAAAATGGCGTTGCCAAGTAATTAAAGTATGATTTATATAGTTAGATTTGGTTTCAAAATGTAAAATTTTAAAAATAATAAAACACCATATTTCTTATCATGTTTTTTGCATCATTTATATTTGTTGCACTTTTAAAACTAGGTGGTTGGATAATTTACGAGTATAATTTTTCTAGAAAGAGAACTCACATTGAAAACCATCTTAGTTATTGCATTAGGCACTCTTCCCCAACCCAAAGATTCAAAGCTCTCCATCACCATGATTCAACTCCACAGTGGGGGGCATTGTTAGTAGTGCAAACAGAGACTATGAAAATTGGCAACGTTGCTTGAGGACCACAAATGCCATGTATAAATCTGGACCACAATCAATGGTGAAATGCTACGCCTGAGGACCACAATCAATGGTGTTTTGATACTAAGCTTATACGCAATGGTTTGAGGACCACAATTGAATGTGAAATGACAGATGCAATTACTTGAAAATGGTCAGATATTTTAATTTGAAAAAGAAACTGAATATACTAAGGGCTATTCCTAAACGTAGGAACTAATATCTATTATTCCATCTCTTGAGAAACAAAAAATACATAGGGTTGAAGTCTGGACTACAATCGATGGTATACTGACAGATGGACTACAATAGGTGGGCCAAGGGAAATATATATATATATATATATATATATATATATATATATATATATATATATATATAGATAGATAGATAGATAGATAGATAGATATATATATATATATATACATATATATGAAAATGAACGAATGGTGTTTTTGGCTTCTGGGGACCTCAAAATGAAAAAGTAAAGTGGTCCCGGGCTTAGGTCTTACCATGGCTACTACCGTAATAGCGTATTCCCTATAGGGAAATTCGCTAAAACACAGTTTTTATTTATCAACACATAATGTAATATATTGTCTACTGTAATTTCAGAAAACTCAATATGTTTGTTACCAAATAATGTTCTTTAAATAACAAACTTTTAGCTCAAGTATATTCTAGTTGTATTACTACATTGAAGAGAATAATGGCTGTTTTGCCATGCGTTATATATATTTTTATTTGTTTTGCTGCTGTTACGTAAACATATAATTACCTTACGACGGTAAAAGATCACAATGTTCTCTCTTTTAACAAAAGTAGATAATTTGTTTTATATTCAAAGCCTTGACACTAATAATGTACACTTCTCACCAAAACTGGGCCATATGGGCCATAAATAATTGGTTTACGTGAGAATATAATTTCGAGTCAACATTAAAGGTGTAACCTTAAGAGTTAACTGTATTTGGACGTACTTTCAACTTTTCTTTTTAAAACATGGTCGTATGTTTTTTTATTGTTATTTATTAATCGGTGTGTGTTGAAGAAGTCTAATTAGTGAATAAAGATGAGCCGTGATTGATTGGAAACTACAATCTTACGTGGACAAATTATCTCGGACACCTATGGCCCAGTTTTGGTGAGTAGTTAGGTAATTATATTGAAGAGGGAGATACCTTTGTATAAAATTAAAATTATGTGACCAAGAGAACCATTAAATTAAGTGTATCTGTCCCAAGAGATAAGATTGTGTTAGATAAACTCTACGTCCACGAGTAACTATAGTATTTACTTCTTTCTGTTTTTAAAATATAAATGATATTGAAAGTAGTTATCTTATATTTAAGTGTCTAACGAGAAAGATAATGAACGGATCGTGGACGTTTTGGTGTTTAATGATTTGAATGGATTTCATATGGCTCTTAAAGGTAGCATTCCTAAGCGACGACTCTAGCGACTGCAGCCGTACGGCTTTACCCGCGGTGACCATTACGGTTATAGCCGTCACGATGGTAGCCGACAGGCACATTCATGCAGCGACTAGAGCCGTGGGTAGGCTTATTAAGAAGAAGAGACATTGTTGATTATTTTTTATTCCTAATTTAAATCAAATAAAATTTAATTTAATGACATATACATATATTTTTACTTGAAAATTTGTTTTTGCTATTTCAATTTGAATATACTTTTAATTTAAATTTTAATAATATGACCATTAATTAAAATCTAATTAAAATGGACACGTTATTTTAATTCTATTTGAAATTTAATCAAAATAAAAATGAATTTTTTTTGTTTTTAATCATTTATTTTTTTTGTTAGTTAGAAGGCTATAAAATAATTTCATATTTTTCTTTATTACACATTTTTTATGTTCCTATTTGTGTATTCTTTATTTCAAATTAATAAATAACATTTATATTTTATTTGTAACATTCCATTTGTTTACCAATTTTAGTCCAGACGTTCTCTCTCGCGTGTACATCCTTGTACATAGGGTTTTTAGGAATAAATATTCAAAGGTAATCACGCACCAGTTCTATTAAGTTTATCGTCACCTATTATTTAATAGGAATAGCACAAAAACATAGCTCCAGTCGTAGCGGCTGATACGACTAGACTGCTCATGCAAGCAGTCTAGTCGTACGGCTCGAACCGCCTCACTAGAGCCGCTTCCGTCGCGCGGCGCCAGTCGCGTCATAGAAATGAGTTTCGTATACTAGCATGCTAAGCAGCATGAGTCATAGTCACGTGGCTACAGCATAGACCTATAAACATGTTTATATTTCTATGAGCTACAGCCGTACGACTGGGGTCGCTAGAGTCGTCGCTTAGGAATGCTACCATTAGATGATAGGAAAATATGGTATCACTCGGGAAATACTTATAACTCTGCAAAATTCTCCTTTTTATGAAAATCCGAATAGTGGACCTTAATTATTGTTACATATTTGAATGGAAACAGTTTACTTTGAAATTCACATTTACAAGGGTTTATAATGGATAAATAGGTAAGATAAGTAAAAGCTTTAGTTATTATGTTTTCTAATTATTAAAGACGTGATAAACCCCAGCCGTATTCTTTGGTGGTTTTCCAAACCTGAACACCAAATATTAAAAGAAAATCATTAAGACCTATAACATTAAATATTTATTCATAATGAAATTGATTAAATAACATGCCTTTAACCTTTTTACTGATTGTGACCTACGAGCTCCCCATTTAAGTTATAGCATTTTCTTGTACAACTAAAAATAATAAACGAATATTTAACATATATATTTGAATTATTATGTTTGATTCACAACAAACCTGACGTATTACTTCATCGATTTAAACTCAAAGCCGAAAAGGATATTCACTGTCAGTAGCCAAACGACGCGATAACAGGGTATTGAAGTCATATTTTCCCCTTCCATGCAACTTTATCACTTCTGTCTATCCGTAAATATGTCTTGAGAATTTTATCGGTCTATTTTATTCAGGTACGTAAAACATATTATGTTTCCATAAAAACGAATCAAGCAGAACTGAACTGTGAGAATATTGACGAATATTCCAATACTTTATCCTTTAAATTTATTGACCATCTAAAAACTATTCCATGTAGGGCTATCCCTGTAGGATGGAGGACATAGTGTTATGAGTTTATCGCCATAATATAATTAATGTAGTTTTATTAATATAAAATATTAGTCTCGAACTGTTACCAATATTTTCCAAAGTATAAACAATAAAAATTCTTTACGGTCTTTTTAAAACGCTTATTAATAAAGTTAAAAAACATATTAGAAGAGTTCTCGATAACATTAAATTACAGTTAATTATAATTTTTGTTAATCTCATTATAAGTAATAAAAAATCCACAAGAAGTTAGTATGATTCATTATTGTCATCCGGTAAAAGATAAAAAGTTTAAATTGTTGATTTTTTTTCCTAAAATGTTCCAGCTGTCACTAATTGCTTTACGTTTCACGACCCAACAAAAGACAAAATAAAACTAGGTCAGTTGTCCTACTTCGTTAGTCATTATCAAAGCTGCAATGTATCTTTAAATTATTCTAAAATTTTTAGTTCTATTTTAATATTTTCCACCGATAATTCTAAATAATTTTGTTGACTATACATTTGAGTTAGTATAATTTTCATTATAAATTTAATATTTTAAAATTTTTTTATACAACTTAAATTATTATCTTATTTGAAAACAAATTAAATTAGGGTTAATTTTGTTACATTCTATATCATTAAGCTGGAAAAGGTCAAAACATCACCAGCAATGATCATTAGGCTGCTAGAAGGGTTGGCAGTAAACAAAAGAGGCTGTGCTGCTGCAGTTGAGTGTGTGGATTCATCAGCGACCGAGTGGCGCTCGTGGCAGATGAGCTGCCTACAACATCACCAGCAATGATCATTAAGCTGTGATAGAGTTAGAAGTAAACATAAGAGGCTGTGCTGCTGAAGTTGAGTGTGTGGGTTCATCATCGACCGAGTGGCGCTCGTGGCAGATGAGCTGCCTACAACATCACCAGCAATGATCATTAAGCTGCTAGACGGGTTGGCAGTAAACATAAGAGGCTGTGCTGCTGCAGTTGAGTGTGTGGGTTCATCAGCGACCGAGTGGCGCTCGTAGCAGATGAGCTGCCTACAACATCGATAGCAATAATCATTAAGCTGCGAGAGGGTTGGCAGTAAACATAAGAGGCTGTGCTGCTGCAGTTGAGTGTGTGGGTTCATCAGCGACCGAGTGGCGCTCGTGGCAGATGAGCTGCCTACAACATCACCAGCAATGATCATTAAGCTGCTAGAGGGTTGGCAGTAAACATAAGAGGCTATGCTGCTGCAGGTGAGTGTGTGGGTTCATCAGCGACCGAGTGGCACTCGTGGCAGATGAGCTGCCTACAACATCACCAGCAATGATCATTAAGCTGCTAGAGGGTTGGCAGTAAACATAAGAGGCTGTGCTGCTGCAGGTGAGTGTGTGGGTTCATCAGCGACCGAGTGGCACTCGTGGCAGATGAGCTGCCTACATCACCAGCAATGATCATTAAGCTGCTAGAGGGTTGGCAGTAAACATAAGAGGCTGTGCTGCTGCAGGTGAGTGTGTGGGTTCATCAGCGACCGAGTGGTGCTCGTGGCAGATGAGCTGCCTACAACATCACCAGCAATGATCATTAAGCTGCTAGAGGGTTGGCAGTAAACATAAGAGGCTGTGCTGCTGCAGGTGAGTGTGTGGGTTCATCAGCGACCGAGTGGCACTCGTGGCAGATGAGCTGCCTACAACATCACCAGCAATGATCATTAAGCTGCTAGAGGGTTGGCAGTAAACATAAGAGGCTGTGCTGCTGCAGGTGAGTGTGTGGGTTCATCAGCGACCGAGTGGCGCTCGTAGCAGATGAGCTGCCTACAACATCGATAGCAATAATCATTAAGCTGCGAGAGGGTTGGCAGTAAACATAAGAGGCTGTGCTGCTGCAGGTGAGTGTGTGGGTTGATCAGCGACCGAGTGGCGCTCGTGGGAGATGAGCTGCCTACAAGATCAGCAATGATCATTAAGCTGCGAGAGGGTTAGCAGTAAACATAAGAGGCTGTGCTGCAGGTGAGTGTGTGGGTTCATCAGTGACCGAGTGGCGCTCCTGGTATATGAGCTGCCTACAACATCACCAGCAATGATCATTAAGCTGCTAGCTTGTTGGCAGTAAACATAAGAGGCTGTGCTGCTGCAGGTGAGTGTGTGGGTTCATCAGAGACCGAGTGGCGCTCGAGGCAGATGAGCTGCCTACAACATCACCAGCAATGATCATTAAGCTGCTAGACGGGTTGGCAGTAAACCTAAGAGGCTGTGCTGCTGCAGGTGAGTGTGTGGGTTCATCAGTGACCGAGTGGCGCTCCTGGTATATTAGCTGCCTACAACATCACCAGCAATGATCATTAAGCTGCTAGAGGATTGGCAGTAAACATAAGAGATTTTGCTGCTGCAGGTGAGTGTGTGGGTTCATCAGTGACCGAGTGGCGCTCGTGGCAGATGAGCTGCCTATAACATCACCAGCAATGATCATTAAGCTGTGAGAGGGTTGGCAGTAAACATAAGAGGCTGTGCTGCTGCAGTTGAGTGTGTGGGTTCATCAGCGACCGAGTGGCGCTCGTGGCAGATGAGCTGCCTACAACAACACCAGCAATGATCTTTAAGCTGCGAGAGGGTTGGCAGTAAACTTAAGATCCTTTGCTGCTGCAGGTAAGTGTGTGAGTTCATCAGCGACCGAGTGGTGCTGGTGGCATATGAGCTGCCTACAACATCACCAGCAATGATCATTAAGCTGCGAGAGGGTTGGCAGTAAACATAAGAGGCTGTGGTGCTGCAGGTGAGTGTGTGGGTTCATCAGCGACCGAGTGGCGCTCGTGGCAGATGAGCTGCCTACAACATCATCAGCAATGATCATTAAGCTGTGATAGATTTAGAAGAAAACATAAGAGGCTGTGCTGCTGCAGGTGAGTAAGTGGGTTCATCAGCGACCGAGTGGCGCTCGTGGCAGATGAGCTGCCTACAACATCATTAGCAATGATCATTAAGCTGTGATAGAGTTAGAAGTAAACATAAGAGACTGTGCTGCTGCAGGTGAGTGTGTGGGTTCATCAGAGACCGAATGGCGCTCGTGGCAGATGAGCTGCCTACAACATCATCAGCAATGATCATTAAGCTGTGATAGAGTTAGAAGTAAAGATAAGAGGCTGTGCTGCTGCAGGTGAGTGTGTGGGTTCATCAGAGACCGAGTGGCACTCGTGGCAGATGAGCTGCCTACAACATCACAACCATGATCATTAAGCTGCTAGACGGGTTGGCTGTAAACATAAGAGGCTGTGCTGCTGAATTTGAGTGTGTGGGTTCATCAGCGACCAAGTGGCGTTCGTGGCAGATGAGCAGCCTACAACATCACCAGCAATGATCATTAAGCTGCTAGAGTGTTGTCAGTAAACATAAGAGGCTGTGCTGCTGCAGGTGAGTGTGTGGGTTCATCAGTGACCGAGTGGCGCTCGTGGCAGATGAGCTGCCTACAACATCACCAGCAATGATCATTAAGCTGCTAGAGGGTTGGCAGTAAACATAAGAGGCTGTGCTGCTGCAGGTGAGTGTGTGGGTTCATCAGAGACCGAGTGGCGCTCGTGGCAGATGAGCTGCCTACAACATCACCAGCAATGATCATTAAGCTGCTAGAGGGTTGGCAGTAAACATAAGAGGCTGTGCTGCTGCAGGTGAGTGTGTGGGTTCATCAGAGACCGAGTGGCGCTCGTGGCAGATGAGCTGCCTACAACATCATCAGCATTGATCATTAAGCTGTGATGGAGTTAGAAGTAAACATAAGAGGCTGTGCTGCTGCAGTTGAGTGTGCGGGTTCATCAGCGGCCGAGTGGCGCTCGTGGCAGATGAGCTGCCTACAACATCACCAGCAATGATCATTAAGCTGCTAGAGGGTTGGCAGTAAACATAAGAGGCTGTGCTGCTGCAGGTGAGTGTGTGGCTTCATCAGCGACCGAGTGGTGCTCGTGGCAGATGAGCTGCCCACAACAGCACCAGCATTGATTATTAAGCTATGAGAGGGTTGGCAGTAAATATAAGAGGCTGTGTTGCTGCAGGTGAGTGTGTGGGTTCATCAGCGACCGAGTGGTGCTCGTGGCAGATGAGCTGCCTACAACATCACCAGCAATGATCATTAAGCTGCTAGAGGGTTGGCAGTAAACATAAGAGGCTGTGCTGCTGCAGGTGAGTGTGTGGGTTCATCAGTGACCGAGTGGCGCTCGTGGCAGATGAGCTGCCTACAACATCACCAACAATGATCATTAAGCTTCTAGAGGGTTGACAGTAAACATAAGAGGCTGTGCTGCTGCAGGTGAGTGTGTGGATTCATCAGTGACCGAGTGGCGCTGGTGGCAGATGAGCTGCCTACAACATCACCAGCAATGATCATTAAGCTGCTAGAGGGTTGGCAGTAAACATAAGAGGATGTGCTGCTGCAGTTGAGTGTGTGGGTTCATCAGTGACCGAGTGGCGCTCGTGGCAGATGAGCTGCCTACAACATCACCAGCAATGATCATTAAGCTGCTAGAGGGTTGGCAGTAAACATAAGAGGCTGTACTGCTGCAGCTGAGTGTGTGGGTTCATCAGTGACCGAGTGGTGCTCGTGGCAGATGAGCTGCCTACAACATCACCAGCAATGATCATTATGCTGCGAGAGGGTTGACAGTAAACATAAGAGGCTGTGCTGCTGCAGTTGAGTGTGTGGGTTCATCAGCGACCGAGTGGTGCTTGTGGCAGATGAGCTGCCTACAACATCACCAGCAATGATCATTAAGAAGCTAGAGGGTTGGCAGTAAACATAAGAGGCTCTGCTGCTGCAGTTGAGTGTGTGGGTTCATCAGTGACCGAGTGGTGCTCGTGGCAGATGAGCTGCCTACAACATCACCAGCAATGATCATTAAGCTGCTAGAGGGTTGACAGTAAACATAAGAGGCTGTGCTGCTGCAGGTGAGTGTGTGGGTTCATCAGTGACCGAGTGGCGCTCGTGGCAGATGAGCTGCCTACAACATCACCAGCAATGATCATTAAGCTGCTAGAGGGTTGACAGTAAACATATGAGGCTGTGCTGCTGCAGTTGAGTGTGTGGGTTCATCAGTGACCGAGTGGTGCTCCTGGCAGATGAGCTGCCTACAACATCATCACCCGCCGCAACTTATGTCGCCATAAACCTAATGGGGCTGTATGAGTTATAACAGTAAATATTCAGTTTGAAATAATAAAACGTCTTCCAACACCACTCGATATATTTACGCTTATACTGTAATTGTTTACAAGACGGTAATTATATAAAAGATCTTATAATGGCATTATAAGATCTTTTAAATATATTTACGGTCTTGTAAACAATTAGCCTACAGTATAAGTGTAAATATATCGAGTGGTGTTGGAATTATTATTTAAACCTGAATATCAGTACCAACACGTATAATCCTAATAAAGAAGTTATTTAACAGTAAATAGTAATTATTAAAATCTGAAGGTTATGATCCATGAAAGTTGCAGTAACCGAGTGTTATTAAAAGTTATGTCTTCGATTTAAGAGTCATCTTCACCTTTGGGCTGGTAGCCCATTGTTGGGCAGTCGGCAATGTTAACCAATGGTTAATGGCTTAAAATTAAAGGTTTTTATGCAAAACATGGTATTTTATTTCTCTATTTCTATTCATTCAACAGATTTTTTTATAAACTTGTTGAATTTAGTTGAATATTTATATTTTACCCTCATACCTCGAAATTTCGAAAACTTAAAAATATTACTCTCTTTGAAGTCCCAAAATAACTGGATTTTCCCTACGTTTAAGATTATTTTTGTACTTATACCATTAGTTTTTATTCAAATATCAGGTATGAGGGACCTAGAATTTAACCTTAATTTACAATAAAACTTAAATTTTACCAATAAATTTCCTAAAACACCGTCCGAAAAAAGGAAATACGGATTCATGTTTTCAGTGTTTTTACAAGGGTGAAGATAACTCCTACTTTATTTTAACAAAATTTTAAATCATGAATCCAGAAAAATTTGGCTTTTTTTAAATGATGTTTTGATTATTATTTATTTATTTTTGTTAATGTGAATATAATCATTATATGTAAATAAATTTCTTTCTGATCGTTTTCGAGGCGTATGTATTTGGAAACAAATAAAGAAAACCCCACATTAGTGACCCAGTTAGGTGTTATTTCAACTACGCGTTTAAGGCATAAGTCTCGAAAAATAGTATTTTCCCCCAATCGACTTTAAAATTAGGCGTTCTTCAATAACGATTTCCATTGATGTATTTTTTTTCAAAAACCCCAAATTTATTAAATTGCGAAATTCAAATTTTTGTGATGTTATTTTAAAATCTAATTTTTTATGCCAATGTAATAGAATGCAAACATTTTTCCCCTTTAAATAATACCATACTCCTGGAAGGCCACACCTAATATTTGACACTACCATCAAGCCCAAATTTTCCAAGGAGAGGTTGAACAATGTGAAAAATTTAATCTTTCCTTATTTGGCTATTAAGAATTTTCCTAATATAAAAAAATGTTATGATAAATCCTTAATATTTTATGTGCAGCAGTTAAAAAATACCAGTTTTAACTTTACTTTTGGACACCTGGTATACAAACAGTATTTACAAAGAATGGGAAAAACAAGTTTATATTCAAATGATTCATTAGAGTACCAAGCAAATCCTTTATACATGAACATAAAAGAACACATAGAAGACTTCTATCGGATCGATTTTGTGGGTTAAGTCATCTTGGATGGCGAGCAGAGCCAACACCTCCCAGAACACATTTGTCATCCGGTGTACAGGTCGAGATTTATGGGGCAGTCATGTGTCTAGACGACACGAGTGGCCCCCCACTGCAGCCGATTACACTACCAGCTGCATCCAAGAGATGTGTGTTATTCTACATATACTGGAAAACCAAAATAATATATTTAGCGATATAGTAAAGAAGCTTTGTTAGTTGTATTTAACCGGGTAATTTCTTTTTATACTATCACGAAGACATTTCCTCAGAATCATTGAAGTCACTAAAAATGCGTTATATCTACTTCTCGTTTATTTATTTTTTTTTATCGGAATAGATATTTTTCATACAGGTTGGCAGGCCTCTTTTTACCTTACCCTGTACCCATAGACTATTGATCTGTGCGTGGATCGTATTAGACAAAGTAAGGGGGTGAGCCGCTACAGTACAAGGTGAAAGGTACTGATAAAAGTCACTGGCAGAACGCGGATTCGAACCAACGCCATCGCTGCCATGGTCCTGAAGTCCGGCGCTCTAACCACTAAGACACCGACTCACCAGAATCAGGTCAGAAGCGTTAATAATTTAAACAACATATTAAAAGGAAAAACGGTAAATAGTGAAACATTTATGAACCATTCTGACCATTGCATATTAAACAGGTCTCACCATTAAATTGAAACTGTGTTATTGAACACAGCCTGTAAAATGAATATATTAGAAAATATTAAGCAATTTAAAATAAATGGCAAAACATTTCGTGATAACTATTAGTTACAAAAATTTTCTATGACATTTTTAATCAAAATTGCTAACTAACTTTTTACGAGTACGACAAAACTTTTTTTTAAGTTAAGTTGAAAATGAGTGGAGTCTTTTTTTTTAAATTGAGACAATCGATAAATAAATAAATCTTTTTTGATCCCCGTTATGGATCAAAATATTGAATATTACTAATGTAATTATTCTTTGATGCTCTTTAGGGCCAAACCTCCACCGTAGTAAATGAAAGTATCAGCCGACACAAACGTGTGAGGGTAAGTGAGTGTGTGAGGGTGAGTGTGTGAGGGTGAGTGTGTGAGGGTGAGTGTGTGAGGGTGAGTGTGTGAGGGTGAGTGTGTGAGGGTGAGTGAGTGTGTGTGGGGATGGGTACAACATGAGACCCCGGCTATTGCATTACCACCACCCTGGTGACCGGGCCGGGTCGCAAACGTGTGAGGGTAAGTGAGTGTGTGAGGGTGAGCGTGTGAGGGTGAGTGTGTGAGGGTGAGTGAGTGTGTGTGGGGATGGGTACAACATGAGACCCCGGCTATTGCATTACCACCACCCTGGTGACCGGGCCGGGTCGCAAACGTGTGAGGGTAAGTGAGTGTGTGAGGGTGAGTGTGTGAGGGTGAGTGTGTGAGGGTGAGTGTGTGAGGGTGAGTGAGTGTGTGTGGGGATGGGTACAACATGAGACCCCGGCTATTGCATTACCACCACCCTGGTGACCGGGCCGGGTCGCAAACGTGTGAGGGTAAGTGAGTGTGTGAGGGTGAGTGTGTGAGGGTGAGTGTGTGAGGGTGAGTGTGTGAGGGTGAGTGAGTGTGTGTGGGGATGGGTACAACATGAGACCCCGGCTATTGCATTACCACCACCCTGGTGACCGGGCCGGGTCGCAAACGTGTGAGGGTAAGTGAGTGTGTGAGGGTGAGTGTGTGAGGGTGAGTGTGTGAGGGTGAGTGTGTGAGGGTGAGTGAGTGTGTGTGGGGATGGGTACAACATGAGACCCCGGCTATTGCATTACCACCACCCTGGTGACGGGCCGGGTCGCAAACGTGTGAGGGTAAGTGAGTGTGTGAGGGTGAGTGTGTGAGGGTGAGTGTGTGAGGGTGAGTGTGTGAGGGTGAGTGAGTGTGTGTAGGGAAGGGTACAACATGAGACCCCGGCTATTGCATTACCACCACCCTGGTGACCGGGCCGGGTCGCAAACGTGTGAGGGTAAGTGAGTGTGTGAGGGTGAGTGTGTGAGGGTGAGTGTGTGAGGGTGAGTGAGTGTGTGTGGGGATGGGTACAACATGAGACCCCGGTTATTGCATTACCACCACCCTGGTGACCGGGCCGGGTCGCAAACGTGTGAGGGTAAGTGAGTGTGTGAGGGTGAGTGTGTGAGGGTGAGTGTGTGAGGGTGAGTGAGTGTGTGTGGGGATGGGTACAACATGAGACCCCGGCTATTGCATTACCACCACCCTGGTGACCGGGCCAGGTCGCAAACGTGTGAGGATAAGTGAGTGTGTGAGGGTGAGTGTGTGAGGGTGAGTGAGTGTGTGTGGGGATGGGTACAACATGAGACCCCGGCTATTGCATTACCACCACCCTGGTGACCGGGATGGGTCAACCACTATCTCTTTGTTAAGCCTTGGTTTTGAAGCGAATATTGGACGATTTATGGTTTAACTATATTATAATAAAAGTGTTAACTGATATTAAGTTATTTAACACTTAAAGCGTCACTACATTTTTTAAAGATAGATTTTATATTTGGATTCATCTTATTCCAGTTCATAAATTATCATATTTGAAAATATTAAATTTGGTACCACTATTTTGAAGACGTAAAGGTGGAGATAAAGATGAATAAGTATTTCCGTGTCATCATATGTTACAGTTGTAACATTTTTTTAAATCCTCACCTGAAATATAGTTGTAAAGTTATTATGGGTTACCTAAAATAAATTATGGCTTTTGGTTGAGGATGATCCGCAATTAGTGGACTTCTCAGGCCGGAAGGGCTTGGTTTTTTTACCACCGGTTTAACCTGACTTCCGTACCACGGGGCCGAACGGTACTTAGTCCCCAGACGGGAGTTGAACCCGGGCCCGATAACTCAGGACTCTAAAGAAAACGCAGAATATCTTATCCTGTGATAACCATTTACAGCTCAAATAACTGGAGATGAGCGACAAAGTTGCAGACTGTTTTAGTTCTATATGGTTACCATCTTGAATCCAGTAGTGAAGTATGCCATATAGTATGCCACATATTACGTGTAGTCTGTACTACTCATCTAAGGCAACTGCTCCGATAAGTTAACTGAACATTAGGCCTACATAGATACAGATGAAATACCCTCGTCTCAGCAGACCGGCGTCCTTAGCGAATTTCTAATGACTGTTAATGTTTCATCAACAAAATATTTGGTTTCCTGGGCGAGTAATATATTGAAGTTATGTAAAAAAACATTAATCCATACAAGAAAATATTAAATATTACATTATACTAACAAAAAATATAAAAATTAATGACACATAATCACATTAATTACAGATATAATTAGTTATAACAACATAAGAAAAATGCATAGCGAAAGCTGAAATGCACAAATAATGAGTGGTAGGCCTAATAAATCCTCAATGTAAACATTAAGGTAACTGCACCAGTAGTGGACACTGTGCCAGTAGTGGACACTTTCAGCTTTTAAAGGTAATAATTACCTTATTTTTCAACTAAAACTTAATGTTTTTTTGTTGAAACAATCTTTAATTATTATTTTCTTGTCTATAAACAAAGGTTATAAAGTATTCTTTATTTTAAAGCGCTGAAGAGTATTTTTATTTGAGCCCCACTGAAGTTTGCAATGTAATAGGTCACCTTTATTGAAATTGATAAGGAGGTGAGTTTGGAATCACTTAATTTAAGTAAGGCTTAAAGATATTATATAAGTTTATAAACTGTATAAATCTGTAATAACAGAAAGATTTGGGTAACCTTTTCAATCCACAACTGGTATATGCTTTTTTTAACTGTCCACCACTGGAACATGTGCGTCACTTTATTTTATCGTTTCATACAAAGTTATTTTATACTGGAAACCACATTTATTGACTAATTTACAAACAACATTAAATCAGCTTTCACCTCGATGTATTAAAACCATTGTAGGTATTCAAATTTACCGGCAATTAAGTGTCAAACTCCTTCCTCTCCATATACTGTCCACTACTGGTGCGTTTACTTTAATACGACAAATACAGTAGGCCTAAGTCAGTTGATCAGCTGATTGTGTTCAGGGACCTGAAAATGGAAAAGTATCGTGGTAATGGGCTTAGGTTTTACTGTAACTACTACCGTAATAGCGTATTCCATCTAGAATAATCTGCTATATAAATAGGCACTTATATATTTTTTTGTAAATATAAAATCATAAAACACAACACGGGATAAAAAAAACGACCATGATTCTTAAGTAAAATAATACAAAAGCAGACCTCCAAGTATTTGATAACAAAGTAAATCAAATCTGTTTTATAAATGAACACTACTGCTAATAAAGTTAGTAAGCGTTAGGATGAACAAAGAAATTAAATTAGCGATGTAAACATTATAAATCTCTTTGCAATTCCAAGCATTGTTTGTTACTGTTACTAGAACGGGTCCTTTCCTAGATTAAGCCTAATTTGAAAATTTATGAATGGTAATGCGGTGTATTCTACATTAAAAGTAGACAAACATTTTCTTTCGAAATTAATTTGCCAAACTAGAGAAAAACTGTTATTTCATGATAAATGATACATACCTAAAATAGAATTTTCTTCTTGAAGGGATGATGGTTCTTAATAATAATGGAATTTTCATTAGGTAAAAAAAGGTCCTTTTGTGTATGAAAAAACTAATAACATAGTTAATTATTTTACGATTTTTTTATAAATTAGATGTAATTGTTTATACTTTAAATTTGAAATTTTCATACATTAATAGAAAAACGGCAGCAGTGTGTGCTGCATAGGTCATACAAGACCGGGGAGTTGAAGTTACATAAAGCTTTTTCTTCTGATGTCATTTACGTTTTTCGTGTGATGAACTATCTTAATCCAACATTTGTGAATTTATTCTAAATTTTATAGAAGTGTTTAGGCAGAAGACAAATTGGCATAATAACCATCACATAATTCTAGCTAATTTGGAGCTAAAAGAACAACCACCAAACCTCAACATTAATACATTTGGAAGTTGGAGAATTATTGATGAAGATCGATGGATAAAATATAACGTAATCTGATTTTCATTAAAATTTTATTTTCATTCAAAGTACCTTGGTAAACTACCATGGAGCAAGTTTTGATCACCAAACACAGTACACTGATACAGAGTATTTGGTGCATGTTTGGTGTATTTGGTACTCAGTGCATTGCGCAGTATTTCTTTAATCCCTGATCCAATTTACGATATTCATCAAATACCACTCACTCACGTATTGACAAATCCCCAAGACTGTAGGACCAAAGTGGTTGAAACTTGTTATGAACTTTCCTCTTAGCTCTTAGGTGCTCACATAAAAACAGGTGTGCGAAATTTCTATAAAGTTCCATCCCACAGGACTTCAAAATATTTATTTAATGTTATCCTAATTTACATACCAATTAAGGAAACAACGAATCTCCAAAACTATGGAGAGTACGCGGTTTAAATTTGGCAAGGACGTCCCTCTTTGCTTATAGGTGCTCACTGAGGTACAGTTTTGCGAAATTCCTTTAATGCTCCACCCATGAGTACTTCAAATTTTCTATGTAATGTTATTGTTATGGAAAATTTTATATAGGAAAGAAGGAAATAATGAATATCCTCAATTATATCTCCTATGGGGTGAAATTGAGGAGGTCTATGTAAAAAGGGCTGTAGTCTGAAAACCAACAATTGAGATATGGAGTGTGCAAAACTTCATTCAAGTGTATCTTTTAACCTGAAACCTAGGCAACTTAAACTATTATTAATGAAATAATATTCAATAATCGGTGATTCGTTTTATATTTACAAGTAGGAGTGTTTATTTTAAAATATTAAAGAAATTCCTTTTGCAAAAAATGCTTACATATGCCCTTTTTCAGGAGATGGCTTGCCGCCATGTTTTTCATACGCCCTTTTTACATAGACATGTTTTTATAAGTCCTTTTTACATAGACATTACATCCTTTTTACATAGGCGGGCTAAACATCAGCTGATACAATCAGACAGTAGAAGGTGAAACAAAGAGATACAAACATGAAATTTCACAGACTTACAAATGAAAACACAAGGCATCTGAAAACGCCATCTCCGCAAAAAGGGCGTTATACCGCCATACGCCCTTTTTACATAGACCTAAACATCAGCTGTTACAATCAGACAGTAGAAGGTGAAACAAAGAGATACAAACATAAAATTTGACAGACTTACAAATGAAAACACAAGGAATCTGAAAACGCCATCTCCGCAAAAAGGGCGTATACCGGCATACGCCCTTTTTACATAGACCTCCTCAATTTGGCAATGACGTTCTTTTTTGATCAAGGGGGTAACTAGTTAACGGTTTTCAAAATTCCTACACTGGTTTACCGTAGGCCTAAGGGTTTTCAACATCGTCTAAAAATTATTATAAGTTTACCATTATAAAAAGTAATATAAATAATGTCACTATTAGTAATTGAGATAATAATGTGATGAGTCAAAATCCACATCACCTGTTTGCGTACACTGCTCCGTGGTCAAAGTTCAACCAAGGCAGTCGGGGTGGGGAGGAAGCGCCGTCGTCGTGGCCCACTCCCGTCCGCCTAATAATTTGACAAAAAACTGGGGATCATCAAGAAACAGTTACAGGGAACTTTTTGTTGTACAATCCAGTGGGTTGTATGAGGTACCAATTGGACTTATGTCGAGTTTCATTCTTGGTATTTAAAAAAATCCCTTTACTAACCAGATTGAGCACTAAAACCTAAAAAAAATCTAACCGAAGGCAAATAGAACCAGGATTTGTTAAACCTTGACTAGTGAAAAAAATCGTTTATAACACTATTGTTAAAAAAAAACTTCTAATAGCTAGACTACCCCTTCTTTTATCCATTTAGTTGGCGGTTTTAATTTTGCCAACCAGGCCAGCCTCAGATTTACCCCGGCAGTTGTGTTACTATGCTCGGCCCGCGTGACTCCGGAAATGGCCGCCACTACTGCAACAAAGCCTTTAATGGCGTCGTAACCGAAATGGGAATTGCTCTGTTGTTGTTGCTAATGATGGCTGTGTTACGTTCGTTGTGTAGTTGTCCTCGCATTGCAACTTAAAAACCTCTTTGTTGCTGTAAGATAGAAAAAAATTACGGAAACAATATATTTTCTTTTTTTATTACAACATAAAAAAGGTTGTGACAGTTTTTGTGTCATCTGTAACATATATTTTTGAACTCAAGTACAGGTGTAAATTTTATAATAAATTACATTATAAATGAGAAGTTAATTTTACACTTACCAGACAAATTGAATATATAATATATACATGGAAATTCAGCACAAAAGATTAGGTTTTTAAATTTAACATTGATAAGTTGGTTGTACAGCTAAGTGATGATAAAAATGTTTATCTAGTAAATTACTAATTAAAAATTACCGTTTAACAGCCACATGATCGTTATTCTTTATTTATCATCAAATAAGTATTGTTTAGTAAAGTACCCTTTGAAAATAATTTAACCATTTTTAGGACTAGTGGAAAATACTATATTAATAACCGGCTGTCTTAAAACCCAATGGCAATGTAATATGACGGACGTGTATATGAAATATAATATTTTATTCTTACCAAAGTATTTCAAACAAATGAAGATATGACTAAAAACTATTTTTTTCAAATACTTAATTTCTTGCCACTTTTTTACTGCATTAAAAGAAATAAATGTATGCAATTTTTGATACAATTTTGGATAAAATTACAAGATTACTTAAGGATTTAGAAGCAAGATAATATATTCATTTACAAAGAAAACTTAAGACGAATTTACATTTAATTTGACGAAACATTTAAATTCCAAGAAACGTCTCACCTACATAAAAGAGTGATGGCCCGATACAGCAGACGAAGCTGCATTAAGTAGTCGGCCTTGCTTATTAATGCCTTGCTCTGCGTGGGCGCTTTATTTGAAATACTAAACGAATTCGCCTTGCATCAAACCTTCGAGGAAATACTTTTCCAAACTTGTTTATTTTTAATTACCATTTAAAACAACATTATTCTCTTCATGCAAATATTTATACAGGTTTTATGAACTTTTTGCTATATTGAAAGTTTTAGTTCGGGGGATATTAACTAGCAAATTAAACTTAACAAAAAAATTCAAGTAGCAGAATAGAAACTAGCTATTTGCCAGCAATATACAACTATTGTTTTTTTCTAATAACTTGCACACACGATCTTTAGTATGACGATTAAATATTTATGAAATACTTAGGAGAACTTTTAGCTTAAGAACAGAACTATTAAAATACTTTTTATAGGATTTGTCAAACAGCTGAAACTATAAATAAAATTGCAATGCATATATTTTACGAATACGCAATGAGTCATGCCTCATAAAAAACATTCTTAAGCTAATATTATCGAAGAAAAAATAAACTACTTCTCGTGTGAATAGATACGTCTTGTTTACTAAAATTGTTACTAAAATTTAAATAATAAAAAAATCAAAAAGAAACACTTTAAAATTGATTGTAAATACGATCATATACGTACGTAGCAATAAGGGTGTTTTAGGTTGATAGCAAACTTTATTTATCCATCTATTTGATATCTTTTTGTTAATTGCAGCAGTCTTTCGTTTTAAATGATGCAAATTTACTTACTAACCATAGACTAATAATTTTTATACTAAGAATTAGTTTATTAAGTGACAATTAAAACATAGAATGAAGACTGATTTCTGTAAGGGTAAATCAATACAGTATTTCAATTACATGTTAAAATAGTTGTGACGATTTAAAAAATATTTAATTTTTTATTATATAAACATAACTATTATTTGTGTTTACTTTGGTACAATACAAATATAGTGAGGACAAAAAGTGTTTTTACTCTTAACTTGTATGATTTTTTAAGTTTGTTAAGCCCTTTGTACATTTATAGAAAGACAAACCTTTAACTCAGTCTGGTATTCTCTGCGTGGAAGTGCGTGAGTGACACTCTGTATTAGCACGCAGTTCCTGGTAAACGCACATTGTGCCTCAGGATGCGTATTGTAATATTGAAAGGAGCCGACTGGATTGTGTCGGTCATAATATTGAGGACGTGCTATTCCCTCCGTATGCTGTCAGCCTGTTCATATTTCCCAAGGTTTTATATAAATCACGTTGTATAAATATTTTATTATTAGGAAGGGTAAAAGAAAGTAAAAAAGTAAATAGTTTAATATTCTGAACAATCTTTTTTTTACAAAAACTTCGGATACAGCATGGTATTATGTTTTTGAAGAGAAGACTTAGGCATGGAAAATAATTCGGTTCGGCCGGAGTTGCAGTCGCACTGTTGAGTGGCTAGACGCCTTGCAGTCGCACTGTTGAGTGGCTAGACGCCTTGCAGTCGCACTGTTGAGTGGCTAGACGCCTCTTCAGCAGCCGGAGTTGCAGTCGCACTGTTGAGTGGCTAAACGCCTTGCAGTCGCACTGTTGAGTGGCTAGACGCCTCTTCAGCAGCCGGAGTTGCAGTCGCACTGTTGAGTGGCTAAACGCCTTGCAGTCGCACTGTTGAGTGGCTAGACGCCTCTTCAGCAGCCGGAGTTGCAGTCGCACTGTTGAGTGGCTAAACGCCTTGCAGTCGCACTGTTGAGTGGCTAGACGCCTCTTCAGCAGCCGGAGTTGCAGTCGTACTGTTGAGTGGCTAGACGCCTTGCAGTCGCACTGTTGAGTGGCTAGACGCCTCTTCAGCAGCCGGAGTTGCAGTCGCACTGTTGAGTGGCTAGACGCCTTGCAGTCGCACTGTTGAGTGGCTAGACGCCTCTTCAGCAGCCGGAGTTGCAGTCGCACTGTTGAGTGGCTAAACGCCTTGCAGTCGCACTGTTGAGTGGCTAGACGCCTCTTCAGCAGCCGGAGTTGCAGTCGCACTGTTGAGGGCTAAACGCCTTGCAGTCGCACTGTTGAGTGGCTAGACGCCTCTTCAGCAGCCGGAGTTGCAGTCGCACTGTTGAGTGGCTAGACGCCTTGCAGTCGCACTGTTGAGTGGCTAAACGCCTTGCAGTCGCACTGTTGAGTGGCTAGACGCCTCTTCAGCAGCCGGAGTTGCAGTCGCACTGTTGAGTGGCTAGACGCCTCTTCAGCAGCCGGAGTTGCAGTCGCACTGTTGAGTGGGTAAACGCCTTGCAGTCACACTTTTGAGTGGCTAAACGCCTTGCAGTCGCACTGTTGAGTGGCTAGACGCCTCTTCAGCAGCCGGAGTTGCAGTCGCACTGTTGAGTGGCAGTCGCACTGTTGAGTGGGTAAACGCCTTGCAGTCACACTTTTGAGTGGCTAAACGCCTTGCAGTCGCACTGTTGAGTGGCTAGACGCCTCTTCAGCAGCCTGATTGTGTCTGGGAGGGGCGGTAATCCAATAAACGTCTGCTGAGCCTCCACCTCCGCGATATCAACCGTCCGACTGACATTTTTGACTCTTTTCAGTGTTCAACTCAACGCTTCCAGAAATGTGTTAAAATATAATAAATATTCTTCACGCAGGTTACGCTTCAAAACGTAAACTATTTTCAGCGATCCCAACTATATATCCAGTAAGGAGATTAATTGTTTAAATAATTTTCATCAACACTTGTGTATTACGATATTTGAATATAAATTCTTCAATCATTGGGAGATTGTTTATCTTTTTAACATACTTAGCCATAAAATATTGTACATTACCTTCTAACCAATATTTCTCTAAGGTTTATATATTACAAATGATTTTAATAAATTAAATATCAAGGTAGAGTTGAAATTAATACTTTTAAATGTAAAGAAAACCCCTTAGCATTAATTTTAGAATAACTTCATGTAGAGCTACTTTTCTTGCATTTGGACCTTATAATCTTTTATAATAAAAAAAAAAATAAATAAGTCCATTAAGTTTGTAGTTAAAAAACCTTTTACAACATGTAAAAATGAGTAAAAATGGAAGTCAATCACTTAAGGTTTGGATAATTCATAGATTTGCGACATATTTGGAAGCTTTAATGAGATCACCTAATACATAGCTATGCTTGTTAAGGTTTTTTTTTTAGAACTGCTCTTACAATTCTCAATCGACAATTCTCAACCGATTTTCAAGTTTTTGGTGAAGTTGGATAGGGCTTGGTCTGTAGTTGTTTCTGGCGAAAATTTATGAGAATCGGACGTCAAATACAGGGTGCTATCCACAAATTAACTTTAAAATTTACCATTAGAAAACATTGAGATTTGTTTAAGCATTTTAAACATTTGTTAAAGTACAGCTGTAGTTTCTGGTGATCATTGATATTCACAATATTGGATTGGTCAGATGTCATTGATTTATAAATAAATGCAACTTTTCAATTGTATCAAAATAAATGCCTCGATGCCGAGCAACACGTGCACTACTATGATATGAATATGATAATTTAATACACTAAAATTCCAAAAATATATTCTTAAATTTAATAGCAAACATATAATGTTGATTACTACTAGTGAGCTATATTATTAGGATCCTTTATTAATTGTTCGTAGTTTATGTCTAATTGAAATGAAAATTTTTGTCTAAAATGAGAGGTGCTTTTAAACAATTATGTCGTAACATATGGAAATAATTAAACTTTTCTAAATAGAATATGGTGTATCTCTCTCTTATGAAAATAAAATAACAAACATGCAAATCTAAAAAAATTATCATAGTGACGAATAAAAGTGGTTTACGCAGCACATTCTTTTACAGTATTATTATAATTTTAATTTTTCTGAGGAATATTTACCTTAATAAATTAATAAAATACCACCAAAGAGTGAGTTTCTTTTATAACATTTCAAAGTGACATTACTAACTACTATATAAACAAATAAGCAATACAAATGTAGTTGATTTAATTAATTAATCTGTTGGAAATGTAAAGGGAATGTTATTTTCAGCACAATCCGTGACAAAGTGGCTTTTACATTGCGTAACAGGAAAGGTCTTTTAAAAATATTAAATGGACGAAACGCTTTTGTCATTCGTTACACTACCTTTTTATTAGAGTTTTATTTCCATTTTTAGAATTATTTACTTAATTTGTGCAATATTTTTGGTTTATCCAGTTTTTATATTAACATTGGGTATATGTGCCACATACAAATATTGTGCAGTAAAAAATTCGTTTATTGAAAAAAATAAAGTAAGCAATGAACAAACAAATAAATAATAATAAATTGTAATCATTGCAATAAATTGCAATACATTCCATATTGATAGAACCTTAAAATACAGTACCCCTATATCCTTAAAAAAAATAAAATAAATAAATAATTCAAATAAAATTTGAATTACGTTTTAGGCATCCCTCTAATAACAATGGGCAGTTGGCATTCATTAAGCATATATACCAAATGTAGAACAAAAATTAATCTTATTATTTAATGTTCAAAACATTATTTTGATTATATAGTGTTATTCTTTATTGATTTCATTCACTCCTAAAATTTTAGATATATATCCGTAGAAATTTTTTAAATTAAGCTAAAGGAAGAAAATATACTATCACATTCACTGAAGGTTGTTATCCAATATCGATAACAGCCAACCGTTAGAGATATTTTATAAAATAATAAAAAATATATTTTATAAAATCAAAATATTATATGGATATGTTTGGTTACTGCTCAATAGCTTAAATCATATCATCAAAATTTAAATGGGTAACTGAAATGAAAATTCTAAATCTCCAATAGTAAAAAAAGAGAGTTAGTTGCTATTCACAATAATAGCTAAAAAACAGGATATGATGATTTTAAAAAGTTGAACGTAATGATTTATCTATTTTATTTAGTCAGTTTCAAATTTAGCAGGCAAATTCGGTAAACTAAATGCTCCATGAGTAGATATCTCTCCCCTTTAAAACAAAATGACCTTGAAAATCAGCTGATCAGCTGATCGGAAAAGCGCGGAAAAAAAATCAGCAGGGTTGCCAACCCCCAGGGTTTTCCCAAAATTTCCCTGCAAATTCCCTGTAGTGTTACCGACTCATACCATTCACTATAAAGTATACACTATAAACCATATACTATATATTATACTATAAGGTATGTATGTAAACTATATTATACACTATAAGGTATACACTATAGCGTATGCAAACACCTGGATCGCTAGGAACAATACCATCTGGATCGCTGAGGGTTATACTATATAAAGTGTATACTATATAAAATGATGTACAGTACTCTTATGAAGTTCATTTCATACTATATAAAGTGTAAACTATATAAAATGATGTATCATACTATATAAAGTGTATATCATACTATATAAAGTGCATATCATACTATATAAAGTGGAAAACATAAAAATTTTGGCTTAAAAAACCTAAAAATCGCAAATATCTCGAAAATGGTGCGTCCTAGGGGTCTGGGGACCCTAAAAAACCACCTTCTACGAAGTAGAGGTGCCCTTGGGGGGTAGGTACCCTAAAATAACAAAATTAACCAAAATGTTGCGGGTTGCATCCAAAAAATGAAGGGGCAATGAAGGGGCAAAACTTTGAAAATTCATATCTTGGGAACGGCTTCATGTATTAACTTCATACTTGGTATGTGTGTACACTTAGTTAGTATTAAAAAATGCATGGCAGGAAGTATCCAAAAAATGAAGGCGCAAAAAAGTTTTATTTTTTATCTCGAGAATGGCACTACGGATTTTCTTCAAACTTGCTATGTGTATACGTGTAGTGGTAGCATGTAATAAAATGCTAAGCATCACTTCCCAGATTCAAGGTCACACCTGTGAAAAATAAAAAAAACTTACAACTATTAATTTTTTAATTCTCGCTAGCGTATAACTCTTACTATGAGTCTCTAAGTATTTGTTAGCATTAAGAAGAGTGTAGTGGTCAAGGTCAAACCTATTCACAAATAAAAAAACTCATAAATGTGAAGTTTGTGATATTTATCTTTATGATACCAGTGACTACATAGCAAAACCTACAGACATGGACCCGTTGGCGCAGGGCTCTACCTTTTAGGTATTTGTTAAGATTAAGAAGAGTGTATTGGTTAAGGTCAGACCTATTCAAAATTAAAAAAGCATCTTAAATAACAGACAGGGGCCTACAGGCTTGTTGGTGTAGTTGTCTACCTTCTCAATACTTAGGAGGTGAAGGCAGTTTAGTGTTATGGTATTATCTTAAAGAAAAATCCTTATATTTCTAAGATAGAGGGTGAGCAGTCTTTATAAGTTAGTAGATACTAGTACAATTTTATTGAAGGGAAATTCATAGCAGTTTATAATGTAACTCATCCCTATCCTTAGTCTTTCTTAGAGAGAAAAACAACAGACATCCATAGTATTATTCTAGGTAAATAATATTAAATGCCTGGTACAAGGCAAGTGTTGGTAATTCCAAGTCATGGCTCTGTAGTCTTTATAAGTTAGCAGATACCAGTGTGGAGTTGCAATGCTAAGTTAGAAAGAGTATAAACACCTGCACCATAAGGAATGCATTACATATAGTCTTCCTTCGAGAATATTTAGATATTTCTGAGTCTTTGGGACCAGAAGCGATCTTTAAAATATAAATGATTAAATAGACAGAAGACACCGCTACAATAGAGAAAAATACTGTAAAACTTCAAGGGTAACGAAAAGTTACCCTTACATCTATTCATTTACATATGTAGTACCCCGGCTCTGATAATCCTTATTTATTAGAGGTGTACATCTTAAATCCCTAGAAGTGGGTGGAAAGCTATGTGTTGGCCGTTGCCGTACCGTCTACTGAGCTGAATGAAGAGTGAAGGTAAGTACCGCTAGGTTAGTAATAAGTGATACTGTAAGACTGGTGGAATATTGTTTTTATGTTAACCTAACCTTAAAAAACGCTAATCTAGCTATCTTAGGGCTCAGTGGGCCTTAAAAATCTTATTGGTCTGTGTAAAACAACTCAAGGGTGGTACATATGTTGGTCAAGGGCCTTAGAGGTGACTGCTGAATATTACAGTCATGTAAGGGAACTATCGCTGAAAACCTATCATAGGGGCTGTGAGGTATAGACGACCGTAGATATTATAATGTTACAGTTAAGTTAATTAAATTACCGATGAAAGCAAAACTCAAGGGGATTGGAGGTATGAATGCCCGTAGAAAGTAAAATACTACAGTCATGTGAGAAAACTACTGCTGAAAACTAACCTAAGGGGCTTAGTGTTACAGGTGACAGTAAAAAACACATGAGTCTGGTCAAGTTAAATTAATTACCGCTGAAAACTACATCTAAGGGGGCTTAGTATTACAGGTGACAGTAAAAAACCCACAAGTCTGGTCAAGGCAAAGAAACTACTGCTGAAAACTAAATCAAGGGGACTTCGCAATAAAATGACCGAAGGCATTATAATGTTACAGTCAAGCTAGGAGACTACCGCTGAAAACCTATCATAGGGGTATTGGTTATACAATTGCCCGTAGAAAGTAAAATACTACAGTCATGTAAGGCAAGAACCGCTGAAAAACTAAATCAAGGGGCTAAGTAATACAAATGACCATAGACTTTAAAATCTTGCTATTATGTAAAGAAACTAACACTGAAAACTATCTCAAGGGACTGTGTACTTTAAAAGAAATTAAAAATAATTGCCAAGAGAGAGCAACTCTGAAAATTGCTAAGGTGAGATATGGGTAAGAGCTATTGTGATTCAAATGTCCAACTTACCTATGGGCTGGGTTTCATCTCGATGTATATGGGGTCCGAAGGTATCCGTGGAATTGGCTGTGATTGGATTGGGGGTGAGTGTTGAGGTGGTGTTTGAAATGATGTTAGAGTTTGATTGGAAGGGAGATAGTGGGATGATTGGGTGTTATGTGGTGGCTGAGCATTGTATTCTATAACACAACAGGTCACTTTGAAACTATAGCAACACGAGTTCATCGTGAACTGAGACTGGCTACCGCAAAGGACATCCTGCTTAGATAAAACCCCACCAAGCATCATTCCTAGTTCAACCATGGCAGACAACACCGTTGCCCAGGCTGACTCCACTACCGACGTTGATTTAAGTAGGGGTTGGAGACTGTCAATCGACAGTTTATATTATTTAGAAAATATTTACAACAAAATGAAAGATATACTGCGTGAAAACCCTGGAATCAAGATAAAGATGGCTCTGGATTACGATTGGTCGGAGGTGCGGCAAGACCAAGAAGTGCCGCAGTATTCGCCACCTTCACCGCAGTACTACTCTTCAGATGAATCCGAGGTGAGTACTCCCCCCACCTGCCTAGATAATGCCCCACAGTCAGTATTTGTTATGAAGCAACCAAAGTCACTATTCCAAATTTGTGAGTCTGTAATATTAGATTGTGTTGGGTGTATTTTTGAATTGTTTCAACTTAACTTACCACCAGTTATTTTAGAACATTTCCTTACTATACATTGGCGTTCATTCCATGAACCTAACCTTCAAATTTATCATGGGAGATTGAGTGGATGTATATGTATAATATTCGATAATTTGCCTTTGAAAGAGTCTATCGACTTGTACTATCATGATGTTAATTCTTACATTACTAAAGGCATTTCATTGTCCTGTTGCCATGATAGGATATCAAAAGTGGATGAACTGGTACCTTTAGAGAGAGCATGTGAGTATATTGGGGTCCTCCCCACCACTTCCTGTTGAGACAACACTAGTTAGTCTGTTTAGCAATGGTGAGGTGGGAGTTTGTATTAGTGGATGTAGACCAGGTGAATGAAGTTTACTTAAGCTTGTTTAGCCTGATGATGTGGGGCCCGAGACTTCAAATACAAGTCACATTAGAATACTCCAACAATGGTGAGTATTTCATTTTGGCTTCCTACAGTGTGATTGCGGTATGGACAGGTCCCCCCACCACATCCTGTTGAGATATCATTCTACCAGTCAGTTTGCTGTAGCATAATGGAGAGGTGGGATCTCCTATTGTTAGATTTGGACCAGCTAAACGAAGTGTACTTTGTACTTATGTTTATTAAGTTTGTATGCACGGGATCCGGGAATACAAATTCGGGTTACGCTGGAGTACCAGCTGTCCGATAATGGTGAGTGTAAATTTTTTTATCAGCGCGGAAGTGGCTGTGATCAGTCGGTGGCGAGATGTCCTTGTGCTTAGACGTTATTGTGTTTGAGGGCTACTTGAGCCCTATTTTTACATGTCTCTTTTTCTGCCCTCACATGGTGCATATTGCACCATTTATAACTATAAATTACCACATTTGTATTCCATCCGGGGAATTAACCCGGGTGGAATACAGGTGGTTGGTTTTTTATAATTGTTACCGGTGCAATATGAACTTCTCCACCGGCTGGCTGGAACACTTTCTACGATAAGGTTAGTAGTGGTGGGGGAAGAGTGGTTGGGTTAGCTATCTCTTTTGGGTTATTCAGTCATGGAGCGAACTTGCGTTGAGTTTGATGTTTTTGAGCAATCCCTGTTCCCCGTATGGGTTCAGGGAATTTGTTTTTGGGGCCACCCTATACAGGTGGTCGCAACATTGGTGGCCAGATACCACTTATGTATCTCCCCCGTGTTACGCGCCAGTGTGAAAAGCCACTGGCGCGTAAGATATCTGTGCCACAATTGTGGCACAGATTACACAACCGGCCCTGGTGAGTGTATTTCCATTTTATTTTTACTCCTATTATTCCGATATAAATTATTTTCTGTAGGTTTGAAAGGGAACTTTTCGTTCCCCTTGTGTTTCTAGTATTAAATATTATTCTAATTTCTTATTTTTGATATAAATTATTTTCTGTAGGTTTGAAAGGGAACTTTTCGTTCCCCTTGTGTTTCTAGTATTAAATATTATTCTAATTTCTTATTTTTGATATAAATTATTTTCTGTAGGTTTGAAAGGGAACTTTTCGTACCCCTTGTGTTTCTAGTATTAAAGTTTCCACACACATCTTAGTATATTTCAAGGTAAGCAGATTAAAATAATGTTGTAAACTTATGTACCGTATATTTAATATGGCACAAATTTGTTAACTGACAGAAAAAATAAGAATACACTTATTTTGAGGAGCATATTTTATTTTTATGACCTAATACAATTATAATAATTATAAAATATAACATACAGCAACAATCATGTGATATTCTTTGTATGTTTTCAAGGGTTTTAAGCATGAATTTATTCCGACAGTTCATTTTTCAAATTCCAAGAAAAATATTCTATTGTTATTCGCATTCAAATTCAAAATTGGCCCCAAGTCTCGACGTTTTTTCTATGAGAGCAACGACGCCCAAGGTCTGTTGTCTTTGTCTGTCGTCAGTGTCGTCTGTCTCATCACATCAACCGATCCGGTCAACGGTGGAAATTTGAACTCGAACAACAAAGGATGTTCTAATTGCCGTGTTTAGTTTCGGTTTTTAACTGTCTGAAAAGTTAGTTTAAATGTTTGATTACGTTCTTTAAATACTGTATTTAAACAATCTTTTCTTATAACTAGTTTTCGTAGACTGCAACAACTCCCAGCGGACTTTCTATGCATTCAGGTGAGTTTAATATTGATTCTAAAATAGGCCTAGTATTGAATATCTATGAAACTCATGTCACATGTCACTATGTTAGTTGAATGGGTCACGTTTATCCTTGATGATGAGAACAGTGTGTAGGCTAGCTATTAAAAAAGTGGAGGCTAGATTTTACAGTTTTAGAAATTTTATAGGTTATGTTGTTTGGCAGACCTTAGCCTATGAGGCTAAAAACTAAGTCAACTCTCGCTAACTTAAAATTCACTGTTATGTTTTTTGTTTTACCATTGATGACTGTATACACGAAAGTGAATAGACTTCTCATCCATTGCTTTTTGTTTGATACCGAAATTTGGAAGGTTCGTATAAGTTACTCCGTGCCAGAGGCTTTGCGATTGATGTTATAATTATTGAGATGGACTTTCAGTGCTGCAAAAACACTTGATCGCAAAATAAGCATAGCCTAACCCTCAGTTATACCTAAAATGTTTTTCCTCGGTTAAAAAGTGTTAATCTTAGTACTGGGTTTACCCAGTATGTGCCACTTGTACAAAATTATGTTTGCCATGGAAGATCGCGCGACCAATTGTTTTCAAATACTCCAATGTAATAAGAAGTCTGTACAGTAGTGTATATGGTCAAATTGCTTATGTAATGATCATTATAATGAAAATGTTTTAATGACGTAAATCGATTTACGAGTTATAAACTTTGAAAGAATTTCTGTACTGTAGGCCAATGTGTTGTTTAACTTTTGATGTGAAATATGATGATAAAATTATTTTGAGTTAGGGCTGCGTAGGCCTAGCCTATGGTTTTTTAAAAAGATATTCGACAGACAGGTTTTTTTAGGGTGAATATATAAAGAATAATTAGAGATACTGACTTTTCTAGATTGCAAGAGCCGATGTATTTTATTGCAGTCTAAAATGTTTCGTTGTCTTTTTGGCCTGGTACCAATAGTTAGACTAATAGGCCTACAATAGCTTGATAACATTGGAGATGTGTTTTTCGTCCGGCTGAACTTAAGGGTTTAAGAGTTACAGGAGCGTTTTTGGCACTCCGAAGTATGCAGTACCAGTTGATAATGGCAAATTGCTTAAAGAGCTCGAGCAACTCTAAAACCCCCAAGTTGCTCCAATGTCTCCAATGTTGCTTATCACCTCACAGACCTTATCACTACCCTGTTTGGATTTATCACACACAATGGCTTCCTAGGATTCAAGGCTTTTTTTATTGCTTTCAAGGCAGGCTAGCTCTGTAATTAGCTACAAACTGTATCAGCTTTTAGTCATTGTTTTGTAAGCTAGGCCAATAATATGTATATAGGGTTTAGGCTGACTTTGTCTCCATAATTATTGATTTTATAACTGTCTCCTGATTTTAGATTTTCGCCTGTTTTTTTCTTTTTTTCTAAATTTCACAGAGGCCTACTTAAATCTTTATCGGTAGACCCTATTAATGGTGAGAGTTTGTTATCCGAATCCATTGCTGTTATTAATGGTTAATATTTTAATTTTGTAATAAGAATCAATAAAAGTTCATATTTTATATAGGAGTTGTTTTCTTTAAAAAATTTGTTAATGCTAGGCTTGGCCCTATTTTTATTTATTAGCCTACTGTACATCTATTTTATTATTCAAAACACAAATTTAACATAAACAGGGGTATACATAATTGAGGCCAACATTGATTAACTGTTTTATTGATAAAATTATGTCAAAATCGCAAATTCTAAATATAACTTATTAGGCTTAACCATCAACAGTACAGGTAGTCATTAGTGATGGAACTATGTCCGATAACAAACTTTCATAATCTAACCACAGGGTGTCTACAAGTTGGGAAAAGTAGGGAAGTCGTGAAAAAGTAGGAGATTTTGTGAGGTTGGGTAAAGTAGTCCTATTGAGGGGAATTTAGATGTTTGGTCCTGAAAAAAAAAAAACATTTTACAAACAAAGTACGAGAATTTCACAGTATTTTATGACTTTAACAAATCAATTTACAGAAATAAGAGTGGTGAGGCTAGTTTTTTTTCTCCAAAATAAAAAAATTCGACATGGCAAAGTCAGTAACTTCATTTGCAAAATTTCGTAGACTCCCTGAAACTGCATTAAAGCCATTAAATATTTAGGCTACATTTGTTTCAGAAGGAAACAGTGACTGGCATAGACAAAAAAGAATTATCATTGCGCTGGGATCATCATTGCGTGTCGTGAAACTCCCTTAAAATTCCTTTAATCAACGTTTTTAGTAGATTTAGTGTACATAGCTCAACTGTATTGTAGCTTATAAACTGTATTGTAGACCCTTATCGCTTTACATTTTCATCATGTTATCCTATAAGATATAGGCCTAGTGGCTGAAGCCCCACCAGCCCCTCCTAAAATAGAAGGATACTTCAAAATCGTTTATATTGGTCATAACTGAAGTAGGGCATTTACTTTTCTGGTTATGGTATTCTACCTACAAACCTTGTAAGTGATTAGGAAGAGTTTAACGTAATTAGGTAAACACAGCTAATACCTATTGATTGAATAAACAAACATCTTATTTATGTTTCTTTTTTGACATAAATCTGTTTTAACATTTCAAGTGGAATTAGTTGCCTCATTATAGGTACCTATTAACCATACGGTTCATTGATTGTTTTGGTTTCAGATCTCTGCCCAAGAACTTGAAAACCTGAGAATCAACTGGAATTCAGCTAAAGCAAAACATATATGGGAGAAAATATTGTTAAATTCAATGTGTCATTGGTTTACAAATGGACCGATTAAAAAACTAATAATAGAATTATTGTGAATAAAATAACGTTTCAAAATATTATTATTAAAAATCATGAAAGAAAGAAATTTTTAATCACTGGTGTATACAACACATTTATCAATCTTTCTGTATTCAGATTCTCCATAATGCTATTATATAGTAATTTTAATGATTCCTCAAAGTATGCGTTATAATTTACCTATAGGATATCTCAGATACTCTATGATACCCCTTAATACTATAGGATTTTAAAATTTGTTTCATGAATTTTATAAAGAAATTTCTATAGTAGTATTAAAGTTTTATTAAATTGAAAAAAAACTTTAAATAATACATCGAAGTATGCTAACGCATAAGACCTGATATCATACAATGGCATCTTCTTCTGATTCCCTCTAATATGATTATAGATTTTTACATAACATCAAGTATTTTTTTCATTTTAACAATATTCTTTTTAATCATTTTTGCATAGACATTTAATTTTTGTTTTATGTAAAATTTGGATTTTTTATACGATATCAATCACTAGATTCAACCTGTGTAGTGATACGTAGTGACAATTGGGCCAACTATACATCACTACAGTACCTAGTGATATCAATCACTAGACTAAACCTGCGTAGTGATACGTAGTGACAATTGGGCCAACTAGACATCACTACAGTACCTAGTGATATCAATCACTAGACTAAACCTGCGTAGTGATACGTAGTGACAATTGGGCCAACTAGACATCATTACAGTACCTAGTGTTATCAATCACTAGACTAAACCTGCGTAGTGATACGTAGTGACAATTGGGCCAACTAGACATCACTACAGTACCTAGTGATATCAATCACTAGACTAAACCTGCGTAGTGATACGTAGTGACAATTGGGCCAACTAGACATCACTACAGTACCTAGTGATATCAATCACTAGACTAAACCTGCGTAGTGATACGTAGTGACAATTGGGCCAACTAGACATCATTACAGTACCTAGTGTTATCAATCACTAGACTAAACCTGCGTAGTGATACGTAGTGACAATTGGGCCAACTAGACATCACTACAGTACCTAGTGATATCAATCACTAGACTAAACCTGCGTAGTGATACGTAGTGACAATTGGGCCAACTAGACATCATTACAGTACCTAGTGTTATCAATCACTACGTTATGGCGATGTCTAATGATCTGAAATCACTAAGCAGTCTAGTGATGTCTAGTTGGCCCAATTGTCACTACGTATTTTTTTAGTGATTTTCTATTGACTTTTTCACTAGGGTAACCTTAATGATGGATTGGTTTAAAACTTGGAGAATCAAAATAATGAAAATAAATCACCCATATTACTTTTACTCTGAATAAAAGTCATTGTCCTCCAGTAATGATTAATAATATCCAATTACCTCAGGTAACTGTTGTTAAATATTTTAGGCTTACATTTAGAGAGCGAATTGACTTGGAAAACACATATTTGGTCAAAAGGCAACAATTAAATTTAAAAACAATCAAACTGAATTGTAATCTAGGATCTAAATCAAAATTTAGTACGAACAACAAATTAGTATTGTATAAGACAATTTAAAACCAGTTTGGACATATGGCGCACAGCTTTGGGGCTCTTCAAGTAACTCCAACTTGGAAATTTTACAAAGATACCAATCAAAATTATTGAGAAAAAATGTCAACGCACCTTGATTTGTATCCAACAGAACTCTACAAAAAGACAGCGAAGAAAGAAATGATCAAAATTAGTACAAATTACATAATTCGACTTAAAACCACCCAAATCATTTGGCCCTCAACTTTTTAGCCAGTTCAGAAAGTGTCTATAGCCTGGAACGAGCTTCAATTCTGGACTTACAAAATAGGTTTATATAACTAGTTTTAATGTTCAGTTAGTGTTGACAAAGGTCAACATCTAATTCATGTTTTCATGTTAACTTCCAAAACTTTTTTAACATACGCTTTACTTATTGTTCAAATTTAATTGTAACAGATTGTTAAGTTAATAAATTGAAAGAAATTGTTATTCTTATGAATGCAACGTTTTAGTGATGATGGACACATGATTTCATTTAGGATAATTAATTTACAAACAACTGATTTAATTTAACTTATTGAGGGAATATGGTAAATAACTAAAGGATATCATAGATTTAAGGCTAGTGATTGTAGCGGACGAGTTCACCTGAAAGGCAAAACATTCGTCGGGTTGGCATTGCAATGTGAGTACCGTTGCGAAGCACGAGTTAGTGAGCTATATGGAAATAAAATTAACACATAGGTTCCAGAGAAAACATATTTTGTGTAAATGCGGTGAGATTTTCATGTTATGTTACATATCAAAGGGATTGTGGTAAACTAGTTTCCCTGTTGGCTTATTCTGTTAGTTTTTTGGTCTTTTTTAGTTTTAATACTACATCAATGTGATATTGGAAAATTTTTTGGTCGTTGATTATTTCATCAGGGTTATTTTTTGTGTATGAAACTGTTTAAGTAAATCTATTTTGTTATTTTTGTGGGCTTTTAGCGTAATATTTGAAATCTTGTTCTATGGTGGAAGACAAATAAATGTTGATGCGGAGATTTTCTTTGTTGCTGGTTTTGAAACTTAGTCATTTACCCTATATGTAGTATTTGGGACGGGTTCAATATTTTACCTTGCAAGTCTCGTGTCTTCAAAACGCAACTCGAAGATTCTTATTTTTCTTATTAGTTTAAGCTTTGAGATTTGAACTACAACTTTCGCCTCCTTACCCAGCTGACTACAACCACAGGACATGGAAGAGTGTCCCATAACAAGGAGGGGCTCACAAACCTTAAAAAACCTTGGATAGATACTTTAACAAGACTAGTATTTGCAGGCCAAGAAATGTGTAGAAATCAATAAAAACAGAAATGTATTAAACCAACAAGGAAAGGTCTTTCATCCTTAAATACTAGAGAGAAAGATTAAACATCACAACTAATCATATAACATAAACTAAAAGGAACAATAGAAACAAACAAACAAATAAATAACAAATATCATAAGCCGGTTCAGTTCATGTGGAGTTCAGATAGGTGGTGATGCAAGGGTTATGGGGGGCGTCTTCCCATAGGCCCCTCCAAGGTTTATAATGGTCCCTCCACTTCCCTGGTGGTGGTGGTTATCGTCAATCTCGGGGACCTCATTCTTAAGGTGACATAGAAGACTACGTAAAAATGGTATAATGTTAAAGATTTTACAGGGTAAATTTTTGCACCCAGGAAAAGATGTCTATGTCGTATTGGTGGCTCGGTCCTTCTGAAAAAAGGAAGAGAAAAACTTGAAAGTTACTATACCCACAAACAGCTTATGATGACTTTTCGTCAGGTGTGCCACACACACACAAAACAAAACAATACTACAATTCCACAATATACAGAGACGCTGACGTTCACATGGCAGAGTGGTGTCGCGGCTTACACTAACTGTTATTTAATGGTAGATTTATGTGAAACTCTGTGGCCTTTGCTCTTGAGGATGCTGTAAATTAAGTGGTTAACGGTTTTATGGTCGGTCCCTGTAGGTATATTTTTCTATCACAGTTAGTATTTTTTTATTGAAAACTTTACCTATTTTGTATTATTTTTAAGGAAAGTTGTAATTTAACTGATAGTTTATTTATTTTTAATTAGAGTTTGTCTGTATAGTAATAGAATAGTCTTTGCCTATGAATCTGGAGGTTGTTTTTGTTGAAATTTTCTAATATTATTGTTACTAACACTTAATAGTTATTTTATCTTAGCTTCAGATATTTAATTTAAAACGTTTAACATAACCGTAATCTTTTACTTGATTTTTATGCATGTCAGTGGCATTTTTTAAAGTGAATATATTACAAACGCTTTTAGGAAATGCGGTCCACACCATTCAAAGTTTCTAACCAATTATTGTCGTTAAATCCAAGTCATTTGCTATACGATCATAAATTTTTTATATACCAGTTTATTTTTTTACCAAACCTACCTCACATCAGAAGCGGTGATAACATTTTGTTATCGTCTGGAGCAGTAAAAGAATTAACAAAACATGTCCTTAAAAATGGCAAAAGGGGTTTAAATTCACAGTTTAAAAATAATTCTTCTTTACCAATACTTTTCTAGCTACCAGCGAGACTAATGGAATCTATTAGGTTAAAATATCCAGGATCAGTTCAATAGTCTTAAATATTGTATTACATAGGGTGATACAAGTGCTATTAACACAATAACAATACTGGAGTACAATGGCCGAGACCACGAATTGGTTGCAGCAGCTCGCCGCAGCCACCTGAGCCCATACTGCAGCAACGATGTTACCCTACTTGTAATTAAACGAGCTCTTGTTACTCTCTTAAGAGCGTTCATTATGCAAGATTACAGTTTAAGTTTTCCATGGTAATAATTTACATGGATTTTTTTACTATTAAAACAAATTTAATTGGGTATTAAATTTTTATTAAAATATTGAGTCTGAATTCATGGATTTATAGTTCAAGCGATTAATCTTTGTTTAGTATTCCTAGTTTCAATAACCTAATACATAAGATGCATTAATTAAGCTTTTCTAATTTATGTTACTGTATATGTTTATTATTAACTGGAAATCATAATATTGTTGTGAAAGTCAAATCAACTTTCACGCATCATGATTCATAAAAGAGGGGCCTTGTAACATGGAAACCTTGCAGCCTATGATATATCATATTTAGGGGATGGTTGTTTGCTCGGCAAAACTATACATCAATGTAGTCGGTATAATTTCAGTTAGGCCTACATACAAACGAATGCCGAGTCATAAAATACTGTGTTCTTTTCAAGACGAGCTCATTCAGTCAACTCAATTACCCCACAATGAGTTCGTTCACTTTTAAAATGTTTTTAAAACGCAGGCTTGAGTGTGGAATTCTTATAAAAAAATTTTTCATCAACATGCTGAAATTGTAACTCTTGGGTTATACTTCTTCAGTGACACATGGATGATTTACTGTTGTAAACGACTCTTTGCAATAATGTTATTTAAATGTATTTTAACAAATTGTGTTATATTTATTTACTTCTAATTACTGTACTTTGACAATCACCATTGTGGTTAAAATTCTTATAAATTTATATCACCAGTAGCTGACAAAAATGCAAAATCATATTGTTTTAGTTCACCACGTGATTCGTACTTTTGTTGTTGTCAGCTATTCTCAGCAGTTCTTTCACTTAGAATTTAACTATAATTACAATATTAAATTGTTTATGATTCAAAACTAAAATGTTGACTAAATAAGATATATCCTACCTTAGAGACCAGTTACCACGTGTTATTTTTAAAGTTTAAGGAAAACCGTTCGACCTACTTTTAGATCAATGTGCATTACTCCAATCTTTTACTTTCTTTTTTATGTATCTCAGTAGCCTTTTTACATACGTCGAAATCATCTATATTCGAGTATATGATAAAATAAGGAAATTAAAAAAATAAAACAGCTACTCTTTAACTTTTAAAATCCTATGTCTTAACACTTTATGTTTATAATTCTACTAAAAGGAAGCAACAAATTACTCTCATTTAGTAGCCTAATCTAGATTTACTGAAATCTAAGTGAAAATGTAAAAAACAACTATTGTAAACAACATGGCCTTTAGAATTCACATTTTACATAATACATAGAAAACACACGTGCTAAGATACTATATTAAATATTTTTTTTTAAATTTTTTGTTAATATTGGACGGCCGTAGAAACTCTTGCTATTGGTATGCTGTGAACTATTTCTTGGACCTTTTCTTCACAGTGAGGTCGAATTTTATAGGAATCGCTATGGAAAATTTTCTTGTAATTGTGTATTTATACAACGAACACCCTGTATAATTATCTACATATTAATAGGCAAGCATGTTTATCTCTCTCCTTTTTTCTCAGCTCACATAATCGTAGGAGAAATCCGTGTATACCGATAGAAAGATATAATTCTTTAGATAAGCAAAATCCCATTCTAATTCACACCGTACTCCAGTTCTACGCCTCACAGGCCTACAAAATTACAATGTTAATCTTATGGAGGAAGGAGAATTGATTGAATCATTAGGCAACTGTTGTGAAAACAACTGCTAGAAAAGCAGGAAGAACAGATGTTTTAGTTATACATTTTTTTAACTTCTTGGGTGCAGATCAACTGAAATTTTGATAGAATTAAGATAAGAATTAGATCTTAAGTTTCTATAATTAACAAACAAAAAGGTACACGACATCCACGTGGACGCTGTGTAGTCTGTAGCGAGTGGTTGCACGTGCGAGTGCGTGTGCGTGTGTGAGCGATGCGTGCACGCATGCGTCGGCGGCGGGTGGTGAGGTGAGGTGAAGCGGCCGCGGGGGTGGGGACAACAGTCGATGGTAGACCAGTGTCAGTGTATGTGCGGCCATGCTTCCCGTAGCCACAGTGTTGCTGTTCGTAGCCCTAGCTTCCTCCAACTCCACTCGACCCCCGGACCCCCAGCCTCCGGTCACCCCATGTGACAAGCTCACCTCCTACCGCCTCGTCCTGCACACCTTCTGGACTAGGGACCTGTTCCCCAAGCACTACCCGGAGTGGAGACCGCCGGCCCAGTGGAGCAAACTGATAGGTAGGTCACCAGCCCTGTTG
This sequence comes from Neoaliturus tenellus, assembly GCA_030545055.2. Classification (NCBI taxonomy): domain Eukaryota; kingdom Metazoa; phylum Arthropoda; class Insecta; order Hemiptera; family Cicadellidae; genus Neoaliturus; species Neoaliturus tenellus. The sequence continues at coordinate 201,866,716 of CM061534.1, read as the reverse complement.
CGTGATACCGCTTGTGTTTTACTGTGGTGTTTATCTGCTAATTTACGCTATAACGTTGTGGGCTAAACACAATTTCATATTTTTCCATTGCATATTCTTAAGTGTAAAAGTTTATTTATAGAAAACAAAAATCGTAGTTAGTTATAGGGTAACTTACCTTCAGATGAATTTTAAAGCCAAATAGTAAACAAAAATAGATCTCTGTCACTTCATAACCAACATACATGTACTTTAGGTTAGTTTCTCTCATACAGAATCATAAAATGCGCAATTTGAGCACGGGCCAAATCGTGTTAAATAATATAGAAACATCTGGTTAAATCTTGAGTTTTGGTTTAACCAGGTTGGGGAAAACAACCCTAAAGTGGGATTAACCTTAAACTTTAACTACCAACAATTACGTCGTTTAACGATTTTAAAGAGGCAACGTACACGAGAGGTTTTACGTAACATTTGAATTGCGTACGAGATTAAAATTCCGCTTCTAGTATTGAAGTCGAATATCATATAAATGTTCTCGTGAATGGCAATTGGCTAATATTCGTGTGTATGTTGCCAGAAACGTAACAATGTTCAAACAATATTGTTTATCGATAAATTAGTGTAATGATGTTGGCTATTATTTAGAGATTATTGCTGCAACTATTAAATGCACGTGTAGCTTTTTATATCAATCGTTAAACTTCTATTGAAAAATATTGGTAAATTATAATTAATTTTTAAATTGCATTACTATAAGGCTTATTTTCATAATTGTAAAATTCATTTTATTAATACCTTTAGGAAATGAAATAGAATAATAAATTTTATTAAATTAGAGTTTCTGCCTTGATAAAAATACTGAAAATGGAAACGAGCTGCAGTAAGAGTTCTACGACAGAACTACTTGGGGTTAATGGATAAAGTTAATCCGAGTCAATGGAATTTATGGAAATTCAACACTGGGTATATGAAAATCACGTTACGCGTGTAAAATAATAAATTATCATTGTAATTATCTAACCCCCTAGCATTTACCACTTTCCATCTACTGTTTTTTATAAGATTACCACCCTTTTTATACCATGTTATGTGTAATATTATTTTAAAATTTTTACATTCTAAATAAACTGCATAATAAAACTTTTTTTTGTATTTTAAAGAGTAAACTTTGATTTTGACTATGGATTTATCGTTCACTTTTAACTTTCCAACAAGAGTAAAGAGATAAAAACTCCCTTTTTTAGAATTTTAGTTATTTAGTAAACATTTTGGAACATAGATGAACACAATTTGGGTTTTCATAACAGTTTGATTAAAAATAAAACACTATATTGTGGGTACTTACTATTTTAGATACAGAATTTAGCATTCAAATAGGCAAAACAAAATATTCTTTCTATGGTTCATGTTTTGATCTAAAAATCACACGTTGAAGACAAAGAGCATATAAAATATTGAGTAATACAAGAACAGTCACGAATCATTCCTTGTATATCGTGTACATTGAGGTTAAATAACATGTTAATGCATTTCTCGTTTTTATATAAACTTTATCTTTCAGTTTGTATTTTAGAAACGCATCCTATTTAAATTTTGTACACTTTCTCATAGAGCTTACACAAAATTATTCCTAAAATACAGAGAAAAGATGTTTTTGGGGAGTTTAGACCTGAATTATCAAAAACAGTAGGTTAATTTTTTTCTCAGCTTTTGCTTTCTCAATTTGTTTTCTAAATTTAAATAACATTATTTCATTATATAGTTACCTTTTTTTATAATGTTTTTAATCAATATGTTACCGGACAAACCCGATTTTAGGCCAAACTAGTTTAGCCTAGGATGAACTAGTTTTTCCTGATCGCCCTAGGAGAAACTAGTTTGGCCTTCTTTTTTTTAGGCGAAACTAGTTTGGCCTAATAGCGATAGGATAAACTAGTTAAGCCTGGATGAATTGTAAGACCAAACTAGTTTAGCCTAGATGAACTGTTAGGCCAAACTAGTTTGGCCGGCTAGTGTACTGATGAAGTAGTTTTGCCTGGTTCAAGGTCAGGCCAAACTCTTCTTCAGTGCGCCACTGCTAAGGAATAAATTTTGTGTTTTTATTGATGTCACTGATGAGGGGATCTACGAAATCGGAACGAAATATTGAATTCTTTAAAAAATTAATCCAGCGCAAAATATAATTTGATTTTACGTTTTACAAAAATTGCAATTTTCCTTTTTGGAGAAAAATGTAGAGTTTTTTTTTTTACTTTATTTAAGAAAAATTGCCCTTTTAATAGGAATATTTTTCTCAAAATAGTACAGATGATTAGTCAAAGTGTAGTGAAATTACGTCATTAAAACATTTTTAACCTATGTTTTCTCTCACAATTTTACCAAAAAAGTAGATCACATTTATTTGAATTCAACGACTTTGTCATTAAAACAAGCATGAAAATATATTGAATAACGGATTGAAAAAAGAACTCAATGTAAAAAAAGTAGTTAACCAAGACTGATCTTAAATTATTGTATAAATGTTTAACTAATGAATTTGTTGTTAGAAGTTTACATTAGTGTTTTTCAATAATACAGTTTGCGGAATGTTGTCAGAACCCAGTTTGACGTGAGCGCCCAAAGATTCATTACTGAAAAATTGACTTGACATGTAGAGTGAGATTTCTTTAAGAACTTCAGCAACAAATCATTTCCTTGGTACCGGTCAAAGATTTGTAAAATGTTCGTGTTTCAAAGCCTGTCAAACAAAAAGAAAAATGTACAACCTGTACAAAAACGAGAAAAGGAAGCCTGCTAAAAATGCCTTTGCAAAATGAAAAATGTACGGTCAATTCTAAACATCATTCCAGTTCGTCATGTAACACAAAGTAAAGTACTTTTAGTTTTGTTCCTCAGAATACCGAGATCTTAATTATTCATTACCCTTAAACTTTTAATATAATACTTTAGTAATAAATTTAAAACACTAGTTTCGCCTGAACGAAAGCAGGCCAAACTGGTTTATCCTAACGCAACCCGGCCAAACTAATTTAGCCTGTAATCAATAAGGAAAAACTAGTTTATCCTATGGCAGTCAGGAAAAACCAGTTCAGCCTAGTCCAAACTAGTTTGTCCTGAAATCGGGTTTGGCCGGTAACAAATACAAGAAGAATTTACCCTTTTGTTTTTACAAGGCTTGGAATCAAAGACGTTTTGTTAAATTCACGTGGCCTAAGAAAGCCAAAACTAGTTTGATCCAAATTTATTTCTTTCTGTGTATCTATCTATCTTTCTTTCCTTTTCTCTTTCTTCCTGGTTTGTTTTTGCTGGTGACGCTCATTGATACTAATTTTCCAGCGTTTACAAGAATGACAGTTTCACTGGATGATATATTTTTTCTGCCATGGACTTGACTGGTGTGAAGGTCCTTAGCAACAAGAATCGCTTGGCGGACCATAAGTCTTTTCTGTCTAAGTACGGCATAGCTAAGTTAAGTAAAAACGCCAAACGTTGCCTGTTTTTCACACAACAACGGCACAGACAAATCATACTAAAATTTGTATTATTGTTATACAGTGGCATGAGAAGGTTACTTAATTAAATGCTCATCACAAGGGGCGCGGAAGATTCACCCAAAAGTCACAGAAAATTAAAAAAATCTTAATCTCATGGGAATGCGAAACCAATTTGATGCGATGTTAGATTGATGAATTTGTATCAGCTAGCAATAGTTTTGAAACTATTATTACCGGTAATTCAAATGTCAAAGTCAATACATTCGTTTACTCAAAAGAAACCCACGATACATGCATTCTTATTTTACCTGTAAGTTGTTAGCCATAAAACAATCTAAAAAAACGGTATCAGTTAACTGACACATACTTTCTCCCAACAATATAAAAAAAGATGTTAAAAGCTTCAAACATAAATGTCTTGATTATTCAGTCGGATAGCTACCAGCTGAGCAGCGCGAGTTTGACCCTACGCGCGTCTGTGACGTTTAACAACGTACTGCGTTTACCGCTAAACGAAAAATTGAATTTTCTCCGCAACCACTTGACATAGAGCAAAAATTTTAAATACTGGACTATTTAGTTTTTTGAGCTTGATTTAATGGTGATAAGTAAAATTTATTTCTAAATAACAGCTATTTTGAAAATCCAAAAAATTGGTTTTTGAAACACTTATTACGCCATAACATTTGAAAGAGCATTTTCTCGGAGATGCGGGTGGTGTCATTTTATTCACCATTTTAAGCTTAATAAACCACAAAATTTTAATCAAAATCGTTAGAGCCGTTTTTGAGAAATTTGGATTTTTCACGATTTTTGAGGGTTTTTGGGGGTAAAATACCCTTAACAATAAAAAATTTAAAAAAATGAAAAAAACGCCTGGAATTATCGTGCGTTTGGACCTACATACCAAATTTCACCAAAATCGGACGATTAGGGCATCCTCTAGCTCTGTTTACATCCTGACACACACACACACACACACACACACAAACTTGTTTGCCTATATTTGTGGGGCCTTGGGATTACACATCTATTTGTGGGGCCATGTATGTGCATTTGACAGGTATTGGGGGGCCGTATTTGTATTGTGGGGCCATACAACAAAATTTAACCTAACTTAACCTAAACTAACATAACCTAACCTAACCTAACTTAACCTAACCTAACCTAACCTAACCTAACGATTATTGACTTTTTCGACCATAAAAAGTAGAATTTTTACTCAAAATAAAAAAAAATAAATCTTTGTGGGGCCATGTGTATGGCCCCACAATTTCAGAAGGCCCCACAATTTACTCAGGTGAAATTCACACACTTGGCCCCACAAATATTGCGGAACCTGTCCACACACACACACACACACACACACACACACACACACACACACACACACACACACACACACACACACACACACAGACATCACTCGAAAACCACTTTTTTGGACTCATAGGGCACCAAAACGGATAAATTTACCAACAACTCAAATTTTTCAATTTTGACTAAACCAATACTTTCTCAATATATACATTTATAGTGGGAAAGGGGGCTCCAAAATGGATATATACATCATCAAACTAATGCGAAGTGTTTTACGAAAACAATACTTTCTCCATATACTATGGTATAGGGGGAGAAAGTAAAAAACAGCTGTGGGATTAATTTTCTGTTTCTAAAAGGGATAAAGAGATCTACAGGATAAGTTTATCATTAAATTTTTATATCCTATCGTATAAAAAACCAATACAACATAACAACTTTGGGTTAGTATGATTATTTAAAAAAAATGTTTTACATGTAAAATACATGTAAATGCAAAGGATTGTACATGTAAAATGCATCAATCATTCCTACAGTGAGATGGAATGGATCAGACAATTTTACTCATTCATTTATCGAGATATTTAACAGCCAATAAAATTCACAAACTATAGATGCCGAGAGAAGACTTGTAACGTAATTACAAGGATTGGTTTATTTAAATATTGAATGCATATGTTTATAAAGCATTCTATAGAATACCTAGGTATTTTATACATTACCTAAAGTTGGCAGGTAAAGTATGAAATAATGCTTATGTTATACTTTGTCTAGGCAATCTATAGGATGTCTTCGGCACTTAAGGCAGAGTGTGGAATAACAGTTGTCCACGGATTTCCGGTGTTCACAACACAACCTGCACGCCTTAGCCAGTCCCCCTGCTTATCCCCGCCCTCAATTTATGAAGACCCTTAGCCTTTGATATGATGTGTGATTAATTACTATATGTCTAACCAATTTTTATAGGACCTCCATTCTTGGTCGTCATTTCATAGAACTTATATAAGGCCAAATAATATGTTATTTTTTAAAGTAATCATACTACGAGTAAATTTTGGCAAACTACAATAATTGTGAAGGATGAGTAGTTTGGAAGTTATTACGTTTTCAAAATTTGTTACATGAATAAGTTTTTATCACCTACCACTTTCGACTTGTTTATTCTTTTAAATTCGGGGTCGCGTCGTTGCTCTCTTAACTAAGCACCTCACTTAGTTTATTAGGCTGTTGAAGTTGTCTAATTTATTTATATGATAATAGTTCACTGGGATCTTACAATTGTGTTGTTGTAATTGAAGTATTGTTGTATGAAGTATTTTAAATAATAAAACATTAAAGAACATTAAATAAAAAACTCGCGTTCATCAAAGATATAATATCAAAACTATAAGATATTAATTATATTGATCCATTATTATTTATAAGAAAAAAACTGTGTCTATTTTAAAACTTTAAATAAATGTTCCATTTTTAAGATGTACTATAAAATCTACAGAAACAGAGGCAAGAACCAAAATGTTTGATCTTTGACGGAATTAAAAGTACCAAAAGTGTTTCTGATGAAAGCTTAGTTAAACAGTCGGACTTTTTTCTCCAAGCAATTTCTGTTTGAGGGATATTTCTATAACATTTTAATGAATACCACCTCTAATTTTTTGCTACTGATTTTGTGAAGGAACGACTCTAATTGGTAAAATAACAGCTTTCATGTCAAGATTAAAGTACAATGTGTTCTTCAAAAGCATGTCATCAAGCAATAATTGAAGCAATAATTTTTTTATCAAAGTATAAAAATTATGTTGAACATTCTTAATAATGAATGAGAGATAGTAATTTATTTCTATATATGATGCTCTGAGTGATATACATAGCAAAATTTTCAATTGTGTATACTGCCTGTATTCCTCCTGCGGCTCAGTTGTTATTGTGTAAATAGTAAGTTTATAATTATAATTCTTCTCCAAAACATCACTCACTTGTTTTGTTATTCAGAGGTAACGCGTTTGAACAAAAAGTCGTTAAACCTTATTAATGATTAATGCACACATTAAAACCTCAAAGTTGATAACGGGATATCGTTCACAACAAAGGTGAAAATAAAAATTCACATTAAATCGTAAGTGATACAATGGAAGAAAAAAAGGAAAATTAAGATTATTAAAAAGTGAAATCCACTTACTGGAAGAAATATTTGTTGTTTTCAATTTTGAAGCCATCATTGTTACTAATACATGTATATATATTATTTTGCAATAGCTACTAATACATTTACCTGTATTGATTGAAGATATTAAATCTTTACCCCTAAATGCTGAAAATGTACGATAAATGTACAAAATCTTATTTAAACAATCCTCTCTTTGGGCTACACTCACCTTTTTTAATTTTGCTGTAGCAGACAGAGTCAAATAATCCGTCGGGAATCCAACGTCGTCATGTTACACGTACACATACACACACACACACACACACACACACACACACACACACACACACACACACACACACACACACACACACACACACACACACACACACACACACACACACACACACACACACATACACTGTCTATTTACACCCGATATTTTGCGGAACGTTTAAGTGGTTCATTACCTCACCTACAAGAATGTCTTTCAAAAATACAAAATATTATTTGTTTATAGTATTTATAGTAAAATCAAGTACTTGAGAAAATGAATAGTTGTCGTCAATTATTTTTACAACATTCAATTTTCCATTTTCTGTTTTATCCTACAGTTAATAATTTTGATGGTACAATAAACCCGTGATATCGTCCTTTAGTATCTAACGTCACGAAAACGACACTTTTATAAAAACTAACAATCTCCTATGTAAACGAAATGATTCACCATTAACACTAGTCAATAAATCTCTCAAGATAAAAAGTACTTTCTGTTACATACTTTAAGTAATACATTTTTTAACTCCATTCAACTAAGATACACTAAAATAAATGAACATAGTTAACATATGACTTAATTGTAAACGTCAAACACATGATTTCAATTCTTTTCGTATGTCGATCGTCCGGTATATGCAAATGTCGTAAAAGGGTTGAGTGCTTGTAGGAATAATTTCACTTTCACCTTTGAAGTCAAGTTCCCCCTTTTTGGCATAGTTCTCAAACCGTCTAGTAAAATTTTGAAAACTATCTTATTGTGTATATGACTGAAAAGGAATATTAGAAACATTAGATGTTGTAGAAGCAGCCGTTGTAGTGCACGCAAGGTACTTTTTCCTTTCTGTTTAAAGACATATTAGTATATTTCTTTTAAATGCCATCTAACTTCTAGTTCACTTTCTATCGAGTTTGTTCATAATTTAATATTTGACTACTACGTGTCTTCAATATCCGACTATATGGTTGAAAATCTTTCAGTTTAGAAGTTACATGTCTCTTGAGAATCTTCACATTTTGGCAAATACTTATTTTTAAATTTTTTCAAACGTAACTCTAGTGACTTTCTTTTTTTTTATTATCGGTCCAAATCTTTTCGTCTTACTAACTTAGTCGTCACCGTTTTTTGGTTTACAAATTAAAAGTATGCGCTAATACAAACTAGTCTACGTGTTGCTCGAAATCGAGCAATTTATGTTTATATTGTACAAAAGTTACATTCAGTTCTCAATCAACGACCTCCGATTAATCCAATATTGTGTATATCAGTAATCATAAAAAAAAAAACTACACGTACTTACATTAACGGCTGTACATTAACAGATGTTTTATATATTCAACCCAATCCCAATGTTATTCCAAAGGGAAAATTTCAAAATTCAATTTGTGTATAGCACCCTTATTTTAAGTCCGATTTTAATTATTGTTTGGCGGAAACAACTACAGATCAATCCCTATCCAATAACATAAAACCTTGAAAATCGGTTGAAAAGTGTAAGAGGAGTTCTCTACACAAAAAAACCCATAGCGTATTAAATAAGTACTAGAGATCGCGTCCTGATCGAAATTCGACTAAAATTTCAGTTGATCTGTACCCAAGAAGTTTAAAAACATTAACTAAATATGTCTTCTTCCTGTGTTTTTTTTTTTTCAAGCAGTTGTTTTTAGAACTGCTTTCTAATAATTTAATCAATTATCCTTTTTATAAGATTAACATTGGAACTTAGAAAGCCTGTGGTGTAGCCCTGGAGTCCGATGTGAATTCGATTGGGATTCTGCAAGACTATACCTTTCTAACGATATGCGCTGATTTCTCCTACGATGAACACAAGCTGAGAAAAAAGGAGGAAACGAAACATGCTTGCCTATTAATATATAGATAGATGTAATTGAAAAAGCATTTATTCTTCCATTTTAATGTAAACAAAAACCATTGAAATCATGTGTTTGACGTTCACAATTAATTAAGTCATGTTAACAACAATTAAATTAAAAATACTTCCAGCCCTATCAGTGGACAGTTTTAGTCTCCGGTTAAAGTGGGCCTGTGGGTTGTTTACCAAACTGGGGGTATAATGCGTTGTGTCGGCGATGATGTGGTAAAAACACAAAATGTTCATCACGCGCCACATCAAAAGCCCTGTTTTCATTCCGGCGCGCTTCACCACCAAAGCCGCTCAAGCTCTTCTGTTCAGAGATTATCGTCACTGATCCTTGGATGTTGTTCTCTTCCCTTTTATCTCGGCCTTTATACGTGGTCTCTGTTTATAAGCAAACTTCCTCGAGCCTCCTAATATGTATTATGAGCGTCTTCATATTTATTAAACCATCATTATTAAAGTGATGCTCAATGAGTGAAAAAATTGTTGTATCTTGTATGATTTATCAGTCCTTGATACCTTAACTTTTAAAATTAATGTCATATTAATTTTTATCAAAAATTTAATATTTAGATTAAGTTTATAAAAATCCGTATTCGTTTTTAATATTTTTTTAGAGATTATGATGTTGTCATAAGTGTTTTACGTTGCCTCACGCCCATTTTTAGAAAAACATTTAGAACACAAAAATAATTTCAATTTAAGGCTTAGTTATCCACTTAAAGTCCAGTTTGTGACATTGTATACTCGACCAAATGAGACCTTTAATTTCATGTGCATCAACCCATGCAAACATTTACGATTTTCTACAGACCCCTCACGGGCTAATCCCTATCAGATATCGACATTCAGGTATGACGTTAAAAATAGAGTTTCGGCCCTTAGCTGAATTATCAAACTTCAGTTTATTATTTATAAAAAAAAGAGTTTCATATAAATGTGTATGGAACGAATAGATTAGCCTCAAATCTACTAAACTTTTCTTTAAACGTTTCGAAAGATAAATATAAAAGAAATACTGCGGTTAAATTATTAAATTGCACACTCTACCTTGTTAATTACGTAACAATAACATTTTAACCAAAGTGAATAATTAATTAACCTCTCAAAAGTCTTTGTTAATTGATTACATATTGTCAATAGATTGACCAATGCTGTGCATTGGACTGATTGAGATTGTAATTCGCTCAGCTCTAGCTCGTAAAATTTAAATTTGCTAATTTAATTTAAATAATTATTGCGAACTATACATGATAAATATGTTTAACATCCGTAGTTGATTGTCATTTAAATTAATCATAACTGTATGACCACTCATAATCCTTTATTCCGTGCTATAACCTAATTTTGTAAATATTATATGATTTTTTTCTCAAGTTTCTTTAAAATTTTAAATTAAAACCGGGAATCCCAGAACAGGGATGTGATATGAGAGGTAATAAAACAACAAACATTTTTGAATATATACTTTTCTTTAAGCTAGGAAGGAAAATGACAGGTTTTTTATTTAACAATAAAGGAGTTGGATTTGGAACTTAATTTATGAACCGCTCAAGGCACGATAAAAGAACCCCCACTAAAGTAACCAATTGCGAACTCTTTAACTGCCATTATAAAACCAAAATGTAATTTCCTACAGTACCAAAAACATGTTATTGTTGGATTTGATTATTTTATCTTTTTATTTAGTAATTTAAAAAAATCTTTAAAAACTTTTGTCTACCATTTCATCTAGCAGGTAATGTATACCTCAGTTAATCGTCAATATTTCAATTCAATACACTGACCAGACTATTGTATAATAGTTGTATAATAGTGTATAATAGTGTTGTATTAAAGTTAATATTTCCCTGGCTTGATTCACATAAACGTTTATTTAGAGTATAATAAGATCCACCTACCCCTTAGTTATTACAGAAATCGAACACAAGGTATAGCTTGAAACTTAATACTGACAACAACCCAATTTGTAGGGTATTTTATAGTAAACTAGCTTACCCTCATGCTTTGCAATTGCTTTGGGACATTTTGCCTTTCAGGTGAGCTCGTTCACTGGGCTTACTCCTTGTCAGGTTTAGCTCGTTCTCTACGCTTACTCGCCGAAAGTCTATAGGCCTAATATCCTCTAGATTTTCACCATATATTTTCCATCAATACTTTGAATGAGAACAGCTATTATAGAATTAACCTTCCTTAATGTAATCATTTATGTTCAAGACAAAAATGTTGCTTCCATAAAAAAAAACAAAAAAAAAAACACGATAACTTTGAAGACGCGTGGGGCGCAGCCCTATGGAGGGATCTGGATAAAAAGTATTCTATATGATCTTCCTTGTTCTAAGCTGATTCCCCAAAAATGTTCAACCAAATCGGTTCAGCCTTTCCTGAGATAAAGGTGGTGTAATTAACACGACTTTTATGACTAAGTACTGGATGTGAAGAGTGGCATGAATCTGATGTTTTGTTATTGTCGTAGACCAGTTGATTCATTTGTCAGGATTATTGATTAATGTCGGAATGAATAGAAGAAGCTGGATCCATTTTCAACCTTCAAAAAGCTTAAGGCCTATTCCTTCATGGGACGAACAAACTTTGGATTCAAAAGCGATTGACTTAAAGACAATAAAACTAAAAAGTAATTTGGGTCGGTATACTTTGTTATTGGTTCATATTAGCTCTAAAATAACCCTCAAGCCGGCGAAACGCTACGGGACTTTTTTCCTGACCGTACATCCAACCGAGCATCGTACCGGACAAAAAGAGCAAGTCCGGGGTAGTGTGTCATGGGGAACGTACACCGTACCGAACGTCGTGTCGATGCAAGGGCTCTGGAGGCGGTTTTCTGGCGTAAAATCAAAGAAAAGATCGGCACTCTGTACGGTAGTGTGTCAGGGTTAATTTTTACCCCGTGCATTCCAAGCGTCGCCCCAAACGTTCGTGATGAAACACCCATCCCCTCACCACCACGTCCTCTAACTCTCTCAATCACTCATGCCCTCACTCACTCATTCTCTCACTCACTCACGCTCTCACTCACTCATTCTCTCACTCACTCACGCCCTCACTCACTCATTCTCTCACTCACTCACGTCCTCACTCACTCATTCTCTCACTCACTCACGCCCTCACTCACTCATTCTCTCAATCACTCACGCCCTCACTCACTCATTCTCTCACTCACTCACGCCCTCACTCACTCATTCTCTCAATCACTCACGCCCTCACTCACTCATTCTCTCACTCACTCACGCTCTATCTCTCTCTCTAAACTTCCTTTACCTCGCTTGGTAAATTTGTCCGGTACGATGTTCGGTCCAATATCTTGTTTGGAGAAATGATGTAAATTTACCTCCCTCCACGATGTAGCGTCTTTTTCGATGTTTGGTCCGATGTAAGGTCCCGAGCAAATCCGGCAGTGTGTCACAGCCTTAAAAAATCGACAGCATCTTAGCAATGTAGTGATTTTGCTATAGTGCTTGATGAAATTAACAACTCTAAATACAACAAAAAATAAAAAAAATATTTTGCTACACATTTTTTATGTTAGTTACCAATTACTCTTTTTTCTAATACTGTACATCTTTTTATATATAAAATATACTGATTCAATTGTTTAATTGGGGACTCTGTCTAGTCAAATATGTAACAATAACAATATCCAAGATTATTGTTGATTGTTTCCCCACAAATTACCTCCCCACAGGGCTCAGTCATCCCTTATTTCCCCTGATTCGTCGGTCGCTCACAGGCCAATCAGCCCGGGGGCTAGAGAGCAGATACCTGTGAGCGGCAATCACGGCCCAATCAGTCATGGTCGCATTGCGGCCCCGATGTGATCAGACTTAAGCTATGCATTATTTCTGCATTTGCAATACCCTCCCTCCCCCTCCCCCGGTTTTATTTCCGCCCGTAATCCCCGTATTTCCGGATAAGGGCGACTGTGAAAGCCTCTTAAGCCGGTGACTAAGTTTGTTTTAATCTTGAAAGTATTATTTTTAAAGTTTCCATTTAAGTTAATAGGTCTGGTATTGAGTTAAATTGAAACTTATTATAAAAATAAACAGTATTAATAGGCCTATATGGAACACAAAACAAAAAATCAGACTTATTTCACTTTCTTACATAATTTTGCAAAGTTTCTTACATAGCCAACAAAATTTTGCAAAACCTGTCGGCTAGGTCCAATAGGGTTCTGAATTACATTGCATGTATATTAAATTTTTTTCATACATTTGATTTATTTAATTTGAATATTGTTATTAAAATAAGTCTAAATTTAGTGGTTAGGGGGGGCACCTAAAAATACAAAGTATTTTTGCAGCTGTAATAAATAATTAATTTTTATAATATTCGATTTAAGTACTAAAGTTTTTATTTAAGACCAATTGAATAGTTAAATAAATTGTTATAAAAGTGTAACTTACGTTAATTCATTCATTATTCATTATTGGTGGATATTCAACTAAATGTATATTTTAGTAGTTAATTATTCTAATACTTTGATGTAGTACCAGAGGACCCGAGCTTGTGCTCGGTAAATTGTAGTACTCACCTTTAAATCAAAAGGTTGCCGGTTCGATCCTGAGAAAAGTCAGTAGCCTTTTTAAAGGTTCGATTCCAGACCCAGTTGCCATTTGTCATTGGTCTATTAATAAATGGTCTAATAACTGTTCGATGTTAGATATAGGATCAAGCCCAGGATTTGGTCCACTCCCCGTCAAAACGTAAAAATATGCCATTGACGTAGATACACTCAAAATAAAAATAAAATGATAGTATAAATTAATTAATAAAAATAAATATAAATAAAGTTATTAACTTGTAAAATTTTTTAGACGAGCTCTTTATTTGCCCCACTCACTTCCTCTACATCGATTTCGTTCTCTTAGTTTGATCGTCAGACCTAATAGTGTAGTAAAATTAATCCAAAATATGGCTGGAAAATGAAATAATTTTTGGACAGCGAATTTTTGCTGAAATGTGTTCTATGCTATCTCCTAACTTACCTCAGAAAAGTCCGCTGAAAACCCCAGTGGGCAACATGCCTAAAAATGATGGGATGGCCCACGTGGAGTCAGAAATAAATCTTTCTTCAACCAATAGGTTTATGTACATCAAATTAAAGCTCTTAAGTAGTAGAATTTAATGCCACAAACCCCATCTAAAAAGGTTGCCTGAGTTGAAAATGGCAGCCTTTCAAACTTTGAATAAAAATCAAATTTTAACCTCAACTCTTAAAAATGTAATAATTTTCGAAATACTTGAACTTTCGAGGTGCGGTTTGCGGCAAACGTTTGCTTTTACAATTACCATTGAAAATGCGGATAGCTAGTCATATGCTTATCATACTACCCTTGAACCACCCTCCACATGGACGTCCCAAAGAGGAAGTTAAAAAAATCTTAGACCATAGCCATCCTATACAAAATGTTAAAGGTCTTAGTAAGGAGCCGAAAACCAGACCTCAAAAGGTCAAATATGTCAGAAGTTATTTATTTCAAAGTTTTGATAATATTATTTTATTCTAAACTTTGAACGCCTGCAATTTCACTCCCGACAGTTATATTGAGGTTGGGTTTACGGCATTGTATTATACATTTACATTACCTTTACATTAAATTACATTTAAATTACATATTAAATTACATTTTAATACCTTTAATTAGATACAGGTAAACCTTCTGGAATGTATTTAAATTTAGTATGCTTAATATCAAATTTTAATGTAACTCCTTATGGGCCAACCCCTCATTTTTAAGCGTGATCCCCATATGGGATTTCTGGGGACTTTTCGGGGGAAGGTCAGGGGACGCCATAGAACACATTTCAAAAGAAATTGGCTTTCCAAAAATTATTTCATTCTTCCCGACTAATTTTACTACACTATAAGGGTTCAGTACTCTGGTTAAAATTTAAAGAACCACAAGTTGAAATTGCAACACGTCGATTGATATTACATGTTATCAGCTAATTTTTGTTAAATTTTACAGATACAAAAATGTCTATATAACATGAGTATTTAAGACGTGTTAAAAATATAGAAGGAACTTCATAGGCATTGCAGTAGATGTTATAATCTATGGTTATAATCATCAGCTGTTGTTCAGTACTACAAAATACATCATCGCAACATAAAAAACGTTAATCATAAAAAATATTCCATTCACAATACTAGAAGTTTAATAATAACTAGTTTACGTTTTGCTCTAAATCGAGCAATTTATTTTAATACAGTACAAATGTTACTTTAGCTCTAAATCATTGACATCCAACCAATCCAATATTGTGAATATCGTTAATGACCAAAAACTAAAGGTATTTACAGCTGATTATTAACAGATGTTTAAAATGCTTTATTCAATCCCAATGTTATTTAAATGGGAAATTTTGAGATTTCAATGGTGGATAACGCCTTTATTTTCGGTCCGATTCTCATCAGTTTTTGGCGGAAACAACTACAGACCAAGCCCTATCCAACGACACCTAAAACTTGAAAATCGGTTGGAAATTGTAGGAGAAGTTCTCAAGACAAAAAAACCCTTAGCGTATTAAATAAGTATAGATATAAGTAGACTGGGTCATTTTGCACTCGTATGCTATGAAAAGAAAAATATCGATTTACTCCATCGACCAATCTATTATAAAAAAATTAAGAACGGAAATTCACCGATTTATTTGTTTTATTTCAATCAGTTTCATTGGGAAGGAATTAATAATACACACAGTTTTATTAATTGTTATAAGATATC
The DNA here is from genome assembly GCA_030545055.2 of Neoaliturus tenellus. NCBI lineage: Eukaryota > Metazoa > Arthropoda > Insecta > Hemiptera > Cicadellidae > Neoaliturus > Neoaliturus tenellus. The sequence goes on along the minus strand of CM061534.1, from coordinate 201,850,869 downwards.
GATCAGATAATACACCTAATATTATTGGAATTTTAATGGAAACAATTCAACAACAATACAATTAAACAATATAAAATCTGGGAACCAGTGATGTGATTTACGGGATGTTGGTGTGAGAGGTGAGAGGAGACTGGGTGTTGAGGCAGGTCAGGGGCGGATGTTGTGATCAACTAGTGGCTGCACGGCACATCACATGTGATGCGCAGATGTGGCGACGGCAGCACTCGCATCCGTCATCCGCTCAACTATCTGTCTGCATTCGCTACACGGATGTTGATGTGTGAGGTGAGAGGAGACCTCATGTTGAGGCAGGTCAGGGGCGGATGTTGTGATCAACTAGTGGCTGCACGGCACATCACATGTGATGCACAGATGTGGCAGCGGCAGCCCTCGCATCCGTCATCCGCTCAAGTATCTGTCTGCATGCGCTACATGGATGTTGGAGTGAGAGGTGAGAGGAGACCGGGTGTTGAGGCAGGTCAGGGGCGGATGTTGTGATCAACTAGTGGCTGCACGGCGCATCACATGTGATGCGCAGATGTGGCGACGGCAGCACTCGCATCCGTCATCCGCTCAACTATCTGTCTGCATTCGCTACACGGATGTTGATGTGTGAGGTGAGAGGAGACCTCATGTTGAGGCAGGTCAGGGGCGGATGTTGTGATCAACTAGTGGCTGCACGGCACATCACATGTGATGCACAGATGTGGCAGCGGCAGCCCTCGCATCCGTCATCCGCTCAAGTATCTGTCTGCATGCGCTACATGGATGTTGGAGTGAGAGGTGAGAGGAGACCGGGTGTTGAGGCAGGTCAGGGGCGGATGTTGTGATCAACTAGTGGCTGCACGGCGCATCACATGTGATGCACAGATGTGGCGACGGCAGCCCTCGCATCCGTCATCCGCTCAAGTATCTGTCTGCATGCGCTACATGGATGTTGGAGTGAGAGGTGAGAGGAGACCGGGTGTTGAGGCAGGTCAGGGGCGGATGTTGTGATCAACTAGTGGCTGCACGGCACATCACATGTGATGCACAGATGTGGCGACGGCAGCCCTCGCATCCGTCATCCGCTCAAGTATCTGTCTGCATTCGCTACATACTGAAATATGCTCTATATTCTATACTTACTCTAGCCACTAAGTTGCGTGTCACTCTATGTTTTTTCCAAACGAGTTATAGACCTGTAAGATTGTTTCTGGTAAACGGGGTAAAATACAAGTATTTTGTGAATATACACAGGAATTGTGTAGTAAAATATTCCTTATTTTTTGTTGGAGATTATTTAAAATTAACTAACTATAAATATATAGTTTATATAACGTTGAGTGTATAATATTGTTGACTTTCGATATCCAATACCACCACCCACCGTCTTGCCTATAATATAAAACTCGACAAATATTATACAGGGTGTCCAGCTTCCACCTTTACAAACTTTTCCAGGTTATTAATCATGCCAAAACAAACAGAAAAATCATATAAACATATGTCCGGAAATGCCTCGTTAAGCCGCTAGCCGCCATTTTGTTTTTTACACTTAAGAAATTTTATTTCCGTAACGGGTTGTTGTATGGAGTTCATATTTGGCATGTATCTTAATCACACCAATGCGCATTTTTAGAAAAAATATAATTTTTTTCCGATCTATATTTTCAAAATGGCGGCCATTTTAAGTTTTTAAACTCAATTATCTAAAAAACCGTAAATTTTATAAAAATTTTACTAGACACAAAAAAGTTGCCAAATTAAATTATCTAAACAGTGGTACCAAGTTTGTAAGGATCCGGCAACAAATAACGGAGTTATGGTGGTTTTCCTGTAGAAAAACACTGATTTTGCACTATGATTAATGCCAATTTAGGTTATTTTAAGAGAAAAACCTCAATAACTCCGTTATTTGTTGTCGGATCCTTACAAACTTGGTATCAATGTTTAGATAATTTAATTTGTCAACTTCTTTGTGTATAAAAAAATTTTTATAAAATTTACGGTTTTTTAGATATTTGAGTTTAAAAATTTAAAACGGCCCCCATTTTTTAAATAATGATCGGAAAAAAATAAAATTTTTTCTAAAAATGAGCATTGGTGTGATTAAGGTACATGCCAAATATGAACTCCATACAACAACCCGTTATGGAAATAAAAATTCTTAAGTGTAAAAAACAAAATGGCGGCTAGCGGCTTAACGAAGCATTTCCGGACATATGTTTATATGATTTTTCTGTTTGTTTTGGAATGCTTAATAACCTGAAAAAGTTTGTAAAGGTGGAAGCTGGACACCCTGTATTATTATTTCATGACATTTGACTAATGCTTACTCATCAATGTAGCGTCCAACCAAGAGTACGATTCCGTTACTATTCCCTTTTTACATCGAAACGAATTTTACTCATCGTTACATTAACATATTTTAATCTAACTTATTACAAAGGTGATGGTTTTCTCACTCCCAAAATTATTTCGATAGCTATGAATTTCCATGAAATGTAGGCTATTCATTTTTTTATTGATCAAAGTTTATTTCAATACAACATGAAATCGCTAAATAAAACGTTATTTAAAAAAATATTATAAATTAATACTACAAAATTGTATATATAGGTAATGGGATGGTTAAGAATTTTTATCCACATTAGTTTTTTATTCCAAATTACAATGACATGGTTTTCGTATTTCAATAGACCTGAAATAGATTATACTTTTACTCTAATTTAAGATTGTTTTCACTTTAGCAGTTCCAGAAAACTTATCCTTAAGATGATGTTATTGAGTTTAAGTGATATTTATTCAACCTTTATAGCACTGCTTTAAAATAAGCATTGTATGAATGAAGTGGCTATGTAGGAATTTTGAAATTATGGAAATACTAAATGTATATAAATTGTTCAAGGAAATGCTTAATACATCTCTTTGTTTGTAATTAACGAAATTTGTTTATGAATTAAACAAAATAGGAAATCAAGTTCGTTAACCAAGGTTTTTAAAATATTAAACATACATATGATAAAAGAATATTTATATATTAAATTTTTATCGTCCTATTACTCTTTATACATAATATTGAAATACAGTTGGCTTTGTGAAATGAGAAAACAAAATAGGAACAAAACCAAATACTTGTTTGATTATGTTCCATTTGAGATAAAAAAACTAACATTTTAAATTAAAGTATCTTAGTTACAATGCAGGTCAAATAAAAATTATATTTATTCACCTAAAAACTGCTTTGAAGGGATGAGATGATTACTATTTTTATTCAAAGTAGTAATTTCTGAAGCATGTTACTGAAAATGCACCATAAAATCTCCACTAAAAATAGGATATTAAGATGAAAAGTCATATTTAAACATGTCGCGAATAAATGTAAAGCAAGCTTAACAAAGCATGGAAAATATAATGTACCGAAATAGTGTTCGAAGCAAGCACCAGTTTTACGTTAATTTGGCAACAGAAATGCTGCAATGTTAACATTATTATTCCGGAGCTCCGAGCACAAGTAAGTGGAAGAGTTTTGTTGTGACTCCGCAGTCTGCAGGTGTTTACTATCGCTTTGTTCCAAGAACAGCTTCATACCCTTCATTACATGTAATATTACAAATGCTAATGTAAATTAACGTAAACTACTGTGATACTTTCTTGTATGATGTCATTAGTATTAATGATTATTTAGCCCGATTGAAAAGATATAGTAATTAACCGTTTTAGCAAATAACTTATGCACATTATACTATCTTGCATATCTCTATTAAATTTCAATACTACCTAGGCGTAGATTTAAATCATATGAGAATGAAAGATGAAAAGATGAGTGTATAATGTGAAACTTTTATCCTGAAAGAAGTATGAAGCTTTTTGAAAGTTCGTAAATGGACTCTAGTTTTGAACTCTGAAAAAGTTTTATTTTTATGTTTTATTAATTTTTTTTTTTAGAATGGAAATAGAATCGTTTTCATAGCCAATCTCTATAGCACTAAGGTACTTGCTAATGCACTACCCACCACAAAATAAAAGATAAACTCTTTTTTAAATGGCCACCACTGTTGTACGTTTAGAGTATTTTACGCAACGATTTTATAATAAACACCTTTAAACCACTATTGAGATATACGTGAACCGTCTAAATGGTTACACGGCTATTACTAAAAAATCTTTAGACATACAGTTACAAATGCTTATTTCTATCCTCAACGTCACACTTTTTTTATTGGATTGCAAGTAAATATGATAAAAGTATGGATTTTAGAGAAGAGAGATCAGCAAACTATCACTTTTTTATAGTTTGCTGACTTTTTATAGTTCTATACAGGTGGGCAAACAACTTAATGTGACTTCTGAAGCACTGGAGTAGCCGAACGATATTTTTGTCCCTGAGTCGGGCTTAGAACCCGGGCCCACTGGGTGATAACCCAGGGCTCTACCACTGAGCTGCGGCCACTACCAGGACTGCAAGTGGCATTCCTTTTACCTCATAAAAAATTGCATGATTTTTATTACGACACGGCTTCTTCTGATGCGGAGCTCTCATTAGTTTGGAACCTGTATCAAAAAGTTAATTTTATGCAAAAAGTTTTATTTTGTCTATGTAAATCTTCATACACAACAAATAAGAAAACATAATACCAATAGTGAGCATTTTTTTTTTTTTTTTTTTTTTTTTTTTTTGTACTGAAACGGTCGTAGGCATAGAAAACTAGGTATAAATCTCTTTCATGATAAGTTTCAACATAACATAACCATACATGAACGCCGAGCAAGTAAATAAAAGTGGATTTGCCTAAGTATATATTAATATCAGCTAAGATTAAACTGGTGCTTAATTACCGTCACAATGAGATTCAAGACTCTTCAACTGGAGACATTTATAAGCTTACACTAGGAACCTGTCTGTAAGAATATTTGGAAAAGAGACTTAAATATTGTGATGAACTCCCTTATACGATTTGTTGTTTCCTATTGAAAATTATACATTTTATGACGATAATTACAATTTATAATTATCGCAATTATTAGAGGCAACAAAAGATTACAATTACCTTTAAGTAAAAACCATCGATACTGTGTAAATATCCAATTAACGATATGGCATACTATTGCGTAGCTTGTTATCGGTTTACAATACAAAACTTATCCTTCCGTTTAGATGACGAAGTGTTGTAGACAGTTTCCCTTGACCCGACATAGATAGCAGCACTGTGGTAGTGTTCAACACAGTTTTCCCGCCGCTGAACACCTCTCTCTCTCTCTCTCTCTCTCTCTCTCTCTCTCTCTCTCTCTCTCTCTCTCTCTCTCTTTCTCTCTCTATACCTGGGCTGGCCACCGCACTGCGGGACCTACCACACGCTCCACCTCACACAACATGCGGGCTACATCTCCCCAACGATGTTACTTTATACTTTAGTAACACAAAATTAACCTTAAATTACTAAAAACGTGAAATTGTTCAAAAATACTCTCGGTAGAATAATTTTTGAGTGTTGTAATATAGTATTTTGTGTCATAATGCTAAAAAATTCCTTTAATTCGCTGTAATGAACCAAAAATCATTATATTTTACTAAATATCCTATACTATAATACGAGGAATTTCTGAAGGGATGTGTGTTCTATTATCTCGAAATCTAGCTGTTAGATGTTGCTTAAACTTTGCGTTTAAGGGTGTTTTGGCCCAAAAACAAGTTTAGAAACTGCCTCAATCCCGGAAAAAATCGAATTTGGTCTGAATTTAAGTTTAAAAATCATAATTTTTAACATTGGTCTTATGGGTTGCTATTTTGGTAACGAAATAACAACTAAAAGTAAACAAAAATGAATTAAAATTAATTTTAAGCAGTTTTTTAACAGCTGTTATCTGTGAAGAGTCTGGAAAGCTTGATTCCCATGACACTATAACAAAAGTGAATAAAAACCAACGAGCAAGGCTCGGTTAACCTGGTACTAAATAGTTAATAAGAGGACAAGTTTGGCATTGATTTTGAGTTATTTATCTATATTGTGGGTTTTCTTATATTTGATGATTTAACTTTTTTTTATCAACATTGGTGCCAGGGCACAAGAAAGAAGACAATCATTAATGACTAACTATTTATTCGTCAAACCTTAGTCCTATGTATAATATAAAAGCAATAGAATTTTTTATATATTTTACACAGGTTTAAGATGCATTATATAAAAGCAATGTTTTTTATTCAAGTTTTGATTAACTATGCCAAATAAAAACTTGACCTTAAACACCGGTCATCATCTGACAGGAGGGAGCCAGGTGAAGTTAGCCCATTCAAGATATATCGTTGGTGATTTCTCAGCAGCGCACCTGTGACGACCGGGTCGAGGAGTGTAAACTGTGACAGCTTTGCTAGATAATTACTCTCCCTTTGTAAAGCCCTTCTTCGCAAATGCTTTTTCCTATCCAAGAAATTCACACAATTTATTTTGAACTTTATTTATTTGTCAACAAAAAAGATTTAGACTATTACTTTTATATTCATATTCTTGTTAACTCTCAAAAACCAACCAATCCTGTCAACTTCCACGGAAGCCTGCCTCCGTTTATTTTAAGCGGGAACTCCCACCTACAGATCAGCTCACCCTTTTAAAGGTTGCACCAGCATTATGTCAGTTTGGTCGTGACGAATTGAATCCGCGCTAGCGGAGACACCTCGCCAAGGTGCCTTAGCCATCTCAGCTATCACTACCGGCAGCTTAGGCAAGATAATTAGGGGTTTGAACTGCGCGCTCCCCTGGCGGGGAAGGCTGTATTGTCCGGAGGTGACTGGTTGGCCAGGGAGGGGTTTGCTTGGTGAGGGGGAAGCTGAAGCATGCCATTGGCCAAAACAATTTGCTTTTTTATATTTTTAGCGAATTTCCCATAGGGAATAAGCTATTACCGTAGGTCTCATGGTAAGACCTAAGCCCGGGACCATGTTACTTTTTCGTTTTTAGGTGCCCAGAGACCAAAAATAATAGTCATTAAAATTTTTATATATATATGTATATATATATGTATATATATATGTATATATATATATATGTATGTGTCCCTAGGCACGATAACTCTCGTAAAAACGGTCCGATCGACACCAAATTTGGTAGAGATGTGTAATCCTACGTTTATTCGGATGAGTTCGTAAACCAGACATATCGACCTACCGGAAGGGGTAGTTTTGGGGGGTTTTGTACCCCAAAAATGGGTTTTTTGCATTTTTCATATGTAAATTTTAAAAAATTTAAATTTTTATTTTGACCATTGGATTTAGCTCAAAAAAACACACAATTTAGTATTTTGAAGCTTTGCTCTATCTCCATTGGTTACCGAGATATTACAAAGTCTAAAGACAGTACATTGTCTTTTGGGGCTCCAATGTTAATCTTATGGAGAGTAAGGATGTGTTAATATTTCACTTATTAACCAATATTTTTGGATGAAACTTAGTATTTAGCTTCATTTGGTTGAGATTCATCCATTTATGGTAAAAAATCTTGGTTTTTGTACTTATCATGGCAGCAAACCTGCATACTCTTTTCCCATGTTAATCATATGGAGAATAGGCAAACTCTTTTATTTATGGGCAGATATTGATGAAACTTACTATATGGCTTTATAAGGTCGAAATAAATTTTTTCTATGCTAAAAACCTACTTTTAGTGTCCCCCATGGCAGCATACCTGCATACTCTTTCCCTATAGTTATCTTAAGGAGAATAGACATTTATTTCCCTATTTATGAGCACGTGATGAAATTTTGTTTACAAGTTTAGCTGGTCAAAATTAATATTACTAATTTGGAAATTCGCTGAGTACGCAGGTCTGCTGCGACGGGGGGTATTTTTATTTCACCATTATGTTAAGCTATCAACAAAACAAAAAACATACAGCTGTCTTTCTCTACATTAATTAGGCTAGCTGGATTATCAACAAAGATAATTATTTACGTTTTTAGCATTTTTTTCATGTAGAATAGAGAATCTAAGTTTGTTTTTATTCTTTAGTTAACCAAATGACCGGTAGGTTTCGGATGTAATTTTCCCCTCACCCCCCATCCCCCTGAGGGGCCAACAAGTCATCTCCCGACAATAGGCCGTTGGTATATGAGGTTGCTAAGGAGTGCGCAGCACTAAGCCGCAGCACTTAATGTAAAAGAAATAATTTGGGATAAAACTGGATAAAATTCTATAATACCTCTAAATTTATAGATTTATTGCTAGAACAAATTAAAATTAAAATATTCAATTCGAGCATAATTTTTATAAAGAAATATGAACTGTTGTAAGCTGAAAAAATATGAAGTATCATTGTAAATGTTGCATTTTACGGATTATGTACAGTACCAGCATTGAAAATATAATAACTGTCATTGAAAGCGTAGAATAAATAACTTATCTTGTACACTATTATATCTTTCCAATATATTTAAAAACCATTCCGAGAACTAGGGAAATCAAAACTAAAAATGAATCATAAACATTTCTTTTAAATAGCTCCAGAACAGAAAATAAACATAAAATTAATGTTTTCCCTTCATTTGCTTGTTACAATTTTCCAGTGAAGAAATGTCTCAATAACATGCTGCAGCTGAATTCCTGTCCCTGTACAAACCAAGCAAAGTTTCACCGCAAGCTTGGCTGCTATAACTTTTGCACGCAAACTCAACAGTTGAACCGCCACCGGCAACGTGTTAGAACTCGTATATTCCGGATGATACTTCCCACAGTGTAGGTTCCCTCAACCCTCCGGTATTACAATGTCATGACTAGTAACTTGAACATCCAATCGATGATTTTAATTAGTCGAGTCAATTTGCCTGTAATTAAGTCGTATTTCATTCAACGTTGCCTGTATTATGTTTGATGGTAAGCTTTATGCGGTTGTTTTATTCTTTTACCTTCTGCGAGTGATTTTATGTGAAAAAATTCATGATCTATTTCTTTATATTAGTTTACATTTTTAAAAGAATGCAATCGACTATGGCCAGCACGAACATTTAAAATCTCTAATCCTCACGAACTCCATTTATTATTATCAATCGTCTTCGAAAAACCGGCCTGTCTAATAAAAAACTGAACATAACTCAAATTTATCTCATCATATTATTTCAGTTATATTTTGTCCATAAGTTGAAGAGATACTGAAATTACCTCTATCGCACGAAGTCAAATCGAATTTAATGTGCACTTTATCTCCACAGGTCGACTTTTATCCCTAAAAGATGTTGTGAAGATGTGATGTTGTTCGCGTCCGCAGCATTCCATTAAAGCTGCAAGTACTCCCTGGGTGGTGCTAAACAAACAACAATTTTTGGCAGCTGAACTATTACGCAAGTGATCTCTCAGCTATGCCAGCTGTCAGACCAAATCCTAACGGTCCGATCCCGTACTTAAAAAAGGGCTGTAACGGCACTTTTAAATGTACTGACGCAGGTGCTTTGCCCTGCTGAACATATTTTATTTATTTTATAATTATTTAGTTGGTAGCTGGCTATGATAGCCATACGATACATATCGCTATCTCGAAGTGCTATCTATACATCACCTCTGTCCAAAATGGGAGCACAGGTCGCTTTAAGTCGGTAACAAATACGTTACCTCTGTACGTGGAATTTATAATCATTCTGTACGTGAAAAATAGCTTTGTAACTCGAACTATTCGTGAGTTTAACCATACGTAACTCAAAGAAAAATCGTGGTCCCGGAAATTTGCAGTTAGCGAGATTCCACTATATTTTTCAAACTATGTTACCACTTTTAGGTATATTAAATAAATTATGATTATATAACAAAATAACCTTGTAGGTTCATAGACTGTACATCTCATTCAGTGTAATTTTACATTAAAACTTCACACATATAAACCTTCCATGACTTTTTGTAGATTGTTTACAGTTATCATCAGTGTTTAGTAAACAATGTAATAAGTACAAAATTAACTGGGTTTCTTTTATCTTAACAGAATTTACTCGATTGTGAGACTGAATTTGAAATCCAATTGGGACCGGTTAAGCAGTAATCAAGAGCGGACAATATGAACAAGCCGCAATTAAGCTGAACACCTGCGACTCCCAATGTCAAAGACGTACGAAGTGCGCAGCTGCCGACTATCGTTATTGGATGTAATGGCTTACCACCAGGAAATTAATGTTAGTTAAGGAATGTTCAAAAAAGAAAACTCATGTGATTTATTAGGTATTGGAGAATACACTGTAAAATATATTTTACGAAAGAAAAGTAAAACACCTCAGTGTGGACAATTCAATTGGTAAAAGCATTTGTTATGTATTTTAGGAATAAATTACATTAAAAAAATTTTTATTATTTCTTATTAAAGAAGGGAAAGACACTTTTAAACATTTAGAAATATTTTGGCAGCTGTTTTATTGATAAAATTTTATTTTAGAAATCCCATTATTTGATACAAATCATTTTGTGATTTTACAACTGTTATTAGAACAATTTAAAAACATTTAAAATACAGAAATATTCTATTTTTGGTTTATTTTTTTATTTTATGCATTATAGTTTATGGACGTTTAATAGAAGTTTAATGAAAGAATGGAGGGATTTACCCAGGAACCAAGTTGAATTCTAAATAATTTGAAATACGTGTGATAAAAAGTTATTGTTATAAAAAGATGTTATAAATAAAACTACTGTACCTCAAAAACATACATTACAGTATCCAAAATCTGAAATTGTATTGCTATAAAATTAACTTGTAGCCTATTATAATAATAAAAATCTGTTTACATATGATTAACGATACTCTTAAAAACACAGTACAAGTTTACTCACCCTAAGACTTTAATTTAAATATTCTTGTAATTTATTTAGAGCATTTAAATTAAACTATCTTATTTTTTACTCCTTAAAACGTAAGCTCATGTGTAGCCTAATTAGTTAAGTCTGTTAACCTCCATTTAATAAATCTTCGCATACATGAGAGTATTGGCATCCGCAATTCCATTACAAAGGATTATTTCATGTAATATGTCTCATGTCTGAATCTGTAATGTGACTTGAAATCAATTTACATAGTATTAAAATATCACGAACAGGTTGTCCGAAACTTATTCGAATGAAATTGCTAGATTAACGAGAGTTTATTAAGCAATATTTTATTTCGTAATATAGTTATTTCTTCTATTCAGCTCTTATATTCAGTTCGCTTTAAAATAAAATAATAAAATAACGTTCAAACACTTTCAAACAAATATAATATAAAAATATATTAATAAATTTAAAACGTATTAAAATTGCGTGTATGAGTTTTAAGTTTTTTTTAAAGTATTAATTATATGAGATTAATACTATGTAATGATATCAATTATTTATAAATTTTAGGTGTACAATATTCAAATATTAATATTTGTAATATTGTTATATCTTCTGTTCAGTTCTTGTATTCAGTTTGCTTTAAATAAAAATAAAATAATAAAATAACCTTAAAACATTTTGCAGCAAATATAAGATAAAAATAAATTTAATACGTTTAAAAACGCATTAAAAATAGTGTGTAAGAGTTTTAAGTGGTTTGAAAATTATTAGTTATATGAGATTTAGAATATTGGTAGTTTCCTACAAACGCCAGTAATGTACACCGTAATTCTTGTTTAGTTCATTCCCGGAACTATAACCTAAGTACACATTGTTCTTAACTTAATACTCTGCGTCTTACTATCTGAAGCACAAGTCAAAGTAGGAACAGTAATCCGCAGCGATCACAGCGCCGTCTGTGATGCTTGCATCTAATTACACTAGAGGCTGATTATTTCCTCAAGTTCAATCATGCAAGTGCAACTAAGGAAAATTGCTTTGCTTTGTTAATTAATAAGTCATCTACCTGCGTGTCTACAACTTTGAACATATTACACTTCACTTTTAAAGAAGACTTTGTTGTATAGTTTATGTAATTATAAATTAATTAGTAAACTAGTATAAATAAATTAGTGGTAGAGTTCTGGGTTATCACCCAGCGGGCCCGGGTTCAAATCCAGGCTCGGGTACAAAAAGATCGTTCGGCCGCTCCCGTGGTTCGGAAGTCACGTTAAGCCGTTGGTCACCTGCATAGAAAACAAAAAAAAAATGCAGGCATTTCAGGCGAGGAGAACTATCAGTTAATTGCTGATCTCCCTCCACTAACTATAAACTCGAATGGAATACAAATTCAAAATGGCATTGTATTCGTAGATAGAAAATTCCTTAAAGATCAAATTCATCATTGCCATCTTTTTTGTAGTGTAAAATTAATCTTTATAATACATCACAAGAAGTGGGTTATTAGTGGAATTTAATAAATCTATAGCGAATTTTGTTTTTGGATGATCTGTTAAAAGACTACGAAGTTTCATCCACACTCTTTCACACCCTGTATGTTCATTATAGAGGAAGATAATGCCGTGAAATGGAAAGCTTGTTAGGGCGCTTACACGACAAACGCTTTGGCGGTTAAAGGGGCAGGGGTAATTGGTTCGTATATTAACACTGTGAGGTAAATCTTTTGACAACCCTTATTTTTTTTACGTTTGGGTGTTTTTTGTAGCATTGCGGGCATTTCATATAGTTATTTGTGCTTCTAGGGACTAAAGTACAATGTTTTCTCCCTGAAGGAAAAGTGTTGTCGCCCGAAGGCGAAGCCGAGGGCGACAATTTCCCTGAGGGAGAAAAGTACTTTAGTCCCTTGATGCACACAAAATTTTTCCTCCACCTACACGAATAAAATTTAGGCCTAATAGGACTACCGTAGATAATTTAACTTTACCTTCATATGATCCCTTGCTCCGTCAAGCTGGATCAGTCACATCAACATAAAAAAAACACAAGGTAAGCCATATCAATTTTAAAGAACACGAAAAAACAAAATATAATTTAAGCCTAGTCAAAAGTTTTACACTTATGTTTTGGACTTCTTAGGTTAATAGCCTACCCAAGCGAAATGTAAACAAACACCTACACTGCCACGGCCATCTCTAATACTAGAGATGCTGCCACCCACTGCTGACTGAATGGTCAGCAGTGGGTGAGCAGCAGCTACAGCTGATATTAGTCAACAATGAGTAACGAAACAAATACAAGTAACAGCTGACTGTGGCTCATGTTCTTTTTAATCTCTCTTTTAATGTTATTCTTATGTAACTAACTTTAGCCCCGTGGTACGAAAAAACTTGAGTTTTCCCTAGGTAGAAAGATTAAGTATTCAAGTCACATGGGATAGAAATTAGTAGTTTACTACTCTATTCCAAGGAGTAAAATACGGCTTTAGATAGTAGGTGGAGGAAAAAGATATTTAGTTCAGCTACTTAACATTTTTTGAAAATACACAAACGCGTCTCATTAAACGTTTTAAGATTACTTCAAATGTTCGTAATGCTTTCCAATTCTCAAAATACGGTGCCTGTAACATTATATAATGAATTTTTAATGTTGGTTTTTAAAATTCATTATTAATACATATTATTTGCATGTATTTGTTAAGCATATGCATATGTATTTGTTATGTGTATATGCATTATTTGTATGTAGCAAATGAATAAGAATTCAATTTTTACAAATAACTGAAGCAATTATCACATAAAAGAATTAACATACCCTATAAACTTTTAAATAAACTTTTTATGATGGTAAATGACAGAAAACGGTCGTATTCACCTCGGTTGGATGTTGATTTTAGATATTTGACTATCAAATAAGTAATAATTAGTTAAAATTGTATTATTCTATTCAATATAATTGTTTTTAGTTAAAATGACTTAAAATTGATTTGTGATCTTGATTTAGACAAAAAAGTGGAAAAAACAAGGTAACATTTTTAATCATACGAGGTAAGACTCGTGGAAGACAACGAAGTTTCATGGAAGACAACCATTTATGTAACGTATATATTTTTATTATCGTTAAGAAGCTCGTGCATTCAGTAAGTAATATGCAATGTTTGTACAAGAGCATACTATAAGTTATATTGGGAGTAAGGAAGGTTCAGACTGCCTCTAGCGTCTGACGTCAACCACAGCCGATAACACTGTAGACTGATAACTTCCTGTCTCCGGGCTGAGCCCAACTGTCTAATCCTGCGGTTCAGACTGCCTCTAGCGTCTGACGTCAACCACAGCTGATAACGCTGCGGACTGATAACTTCCTGTCTCCGGGCTGAGCCCAACTGTCTAATCCTGCGGTTCAGAGTGCCTCTAGCGTCTGACGTCAACCACAGCCGATAACACTGTAGACTGATAACTTCCTGTCTACGGGCTGAGCCGAACTGTCTAATCCTGCGGTTCAGACTGCCTCTAGCGTCTGACGTCAACCACAGCCGATAACACTGTAGACTGATAACTTCCTGTCTACGGGCCACGCCTAACTGTCTAATCCTGTGGTTCAGACTGCCTCTAGCGTCTGACGTCAACCACAGCCGATAACACTGTAGACTGATAACTTCCTGTCTACGGGCCACGCCGAACTGTCTAATCCTGCGGTTCAGACTGCCTCTAGTGTCTTACGTCAACCACAGCCGATAACACTGTAGACTGATAACTTCCTGTCTACGGGCCACGCCTAACTGTCTAATCCTGTGGTTCAGACTGCCTCTAGCGTCTGACGTCAACCACAGCCGATAACACTGTAGACTGATAACTTCCTGTCTCCGGGCTGAGCCTAACTGTCTAATCCTGCGGTTCAGACTGCCTCTAGCGTCTGACGTAAACCACAGCCGATAACACTGTAGACTGATAACTTCCTGTCTACGGGCCACGCCGAACTGTCTAATCCTGCGGTTCAGACTGCCTCTAGTGTCTTACGTCAACCACAGCCGATAACACTGTAGACTGATAACTTCCTGTCTACGGGCCACGCCGAACTGTCTAATCCTGCGGTTCAGACTGCCTCTAGCGTCTGACGTAAACCACAGCCGATAACACTGTAGACTGATAACTTCCTGTCTACGGGCCACGCCTAACTGTCTAATCCTGTGGTTCAGACTGCCTCTAGCGTCTGACGTCAACCACAGCCGATAACACTGTAGACTGATAACTTCCTGTCTACGGGCCACGCCGAACTGTCTAATCCTGCGGTTCAGACTGCCTCTAGTGTCTTACGTCAACCACAGCCGATAACACTGTAGACTGATAACTTCCTGTCTACGGGCCACGCCTAACTGTCTAATCCTGTGTTTCAGACTGCCTCTAGCGTCTGACGTCAACCACAGCCGATAACACTGTAGACTGATAACTTCCTGTCTCCGGGCTGAGCCTAACTGTCTAATCCTGCGGTTCAGACTGCCTCTAGCGTCTGACGTCAACCACAGCCGATAACACTGTAGACTGATAACTTCCTGTCTACGGGCCACACCGAACTGTCTAATCCTGCGGTTCAGACTGCCTCTAGCGTCTGACGTCAACCACAGCCGATAACGCTGCGGACTGATAAATTCCTGTCTCCGGGCTGAGCCTAACTTACTAATCCTGCGGTTCAGACTGCCTCTAGCGACTGACGTCAACCACAGCCGATAACACTGTAGACGTATAACTTCCTTTCTCCGGGCTGAGCCTAACTGTCAAATCCTGCGGTTCAGAGTGCCTCTAGCGTCTGACGTCAACCACAGCCGATAACACTGTAGACTGATAACTTCCTGTCTCCGAGCTACGCCGAACTGTCAAATCCTGCGGTTCAGAGTGCCTCTAGCGTCTGACGTCAACCACAGCCGATAACGCTGTAGACGTATAACTTCCTGTCTCCGGGCTGAGCCTAACTGTCAAATCCTGCGGTTCAGAGTGCCTCTAGCGACTGACGTCAACCACAGCCGATAACACTGTAGACGTATAACTTCCTGTCTCCGGGCTGAGCCTAACTGTCAAATCCTGCGGTTCAGAGTGCCTCTAGCGTCTGACGTCAACCACAGCCGATAACACTGTAGACGTATAACTTCCTGTCTCCGGGCTGAGCCTAACTGTCAAATCCTGCGGTTCAGAGTGCCTCTAGCGACTGACGTCAACCACAGCCGATAACACTGTAGACGTATAACTTCCTGTCTCCGGGCTGAGCCTAACTTACTAATCCTGCGGTTCAGAGTGCCTCTAGCGACTGACGTCAACCACAGCCGATAACACTGTCGACGTATAACTTCCTGTCTCCGGGCTGAGCCTAACTTACTAATCCTGCGGTTCAGAGTGCCTCTAGCGACTGACGTCAACCACAGCCGATAACACTGTAGACTGATAACTTCCTGTCTCCGGGCTGAGCCTAACTTACTAATCCTGCGGTTCAGAGTGCCTCTAGCGACTGACGTCAACCACAGCCGATAACACTGTAGACGTATAACTTCCTGTCTCCGGGCTGAGCCTAACTTACTAATCCTGCGGTTCAGAGTGCCTCTAGCGACTGACGTCAACCACAGCCGATAACACTGTAGACTGATAACTTCCTGTCTCCGGGCTGAGCCTAACTTACTAATCCTGCGGTTCAGAGTGCCTCTAGCGACTGACGTCAACCACAGCCGATAACACTGTAGACGTATAACTTCCTGTCTCCGGGCTGAGCCTAACTGTCAAATCCTGCGGTTCAGAGTGCCTCTAGCGACTGACGTCAACCACAGCCGATAACACTGTAGACGTATAACTTCCTGTCTCCGGACTGAGCCCAACTATCTAGTCGGGCGGTTCAGAGTGCCTCTAGCGACTGACGTCAACCACAGCCGATAACACTGTAGACTGATAACTTCCTGTCTCCGGACTGAGCCCAACTATCTAGTCGGGCGGTTCAGACTGCCTCTAGCGTCTGACGTCAACCACAGCCGATAACACTGTAGACTGATAACTTCCTGTCTACGGGCTACGCCGAACTGTCTAATCCTGCGGTTCAGACTGCCTCTAGCGTCTGACGTCAACCACAGCCGATAACACTGTAGACTGATAACTTCCTGTCTCCGGGCTGAGCCTAACTGTCTAATCCTGCGGTTCAGACTGCCTCTAGCGTCTGACGTCAACCACAGCTGATAACACTGTAGACTGATAACTTCCTGTCTCCGGGCTGAGCCTAACTGTCTAATCCTGCGGTTCAGACTGCCTCTAGCGTCTGACGTCAACCACAGTTGATAACACTGTAGACTGATAACTTCCTGTCTCCAGGCTGAGCCCAACTATCTAGTCGGGCGGTTCAGACTGCCTCTAGCGTCTGACGTCAACCACAGCCGATAACACTGTAGACTGATAACTTCCTGTCTACGGGCTACGCCGAACTGTCTAATCCTGCGGTTCAGAGTGCCTCTAGCGTCTGACGTCAACCACAGCCGATAACACTGTAGACTGATAACTTCCTGTCTACGGTCTACACCGAACTGTCTAATCCTGCGGTTCAGACTGCCTCTAGCGTCTGACGTCAACCACAGCCGATAACACTGTAGACTGATAACTTCCTGTCTACGGGCTACGCCGAACTGTCTAATCCTGCGGTTCAGACTGCCTCTAGCGTCTGACGTCAACCACAGCCGATAACACTGTAGACTGATAACTTCCTGTCTACGGGCTACGCCGAACTGTCTAATCCTGCGGTTCAGACTACCTCTAGCGTCTGACGTCAACCACAGCCGATAACACTGTAGACTGATAACTTCCTGTCTACGGGCTACGCCGAACTGTCTAATCCTGCGGTTCAGACTGCCTCTAGCGTCTGACGTCAACCACAGCCGATAACACTGTAGACTGATAACTTCCTGTCTACGGGCTACGCCGAACTGTCTAATCCTGCGGTTCAGACTGCCTCTAGCGTCTGACGTCAACCACAGCCGATAACACTGTAGACTGATAACTTCCTGTCTACGGGCTACGCCGAACTGTCTAATCCTGCGGTTCAGACTGCCTCTAGCGTCTGACGTCAACCACAGCCGATAACACTGTAGACTGATAACTTCCTGTCTACGGGCTACGCCGAACTGTCTAATCCTGCGGTTCAGACTGCCTCTAGCGACTGACGTCAACCACAGCCGATAACACTGTAGACGTATAACTTCCTGTCTCCGGACTGAGCCCAACTATCTAGTCGGGCGGTTCAGACTGCCTCTAGCGTCTGACGTCAACCACAGCCGATAACACTGTAGACTGATAACTTCCTGTCTACGGGCTACGCCGAACTGTCTAATCCTGCGGTTCAGACTGCCTCTAGCGTCTGACGTCAACCACAGCCGATAACACTGTAGACTGATAACTTCCTGTCTCCGGACTGAGCCCAACTATCTAGTCGGGCGGTTCAGACTGCCTCTAGCGTCTGACGTCAACCACAGCCGATAACACTGTAGACTGTTAACTTCCGGTCTACGGGCTACGCCGAACTGTCTAATCCTGCGGTTCAGACTGCCTCTAGCGTCTGACGTCAACCACAGCCGATAACACTGTAGACTGATAACTTCCTGTCTACGGGCTACGCCGAACTGTCTAATCCTCCGGTTCAGACTGCCTCTAGCGTCTGACGTCAACCACAGCTGATAACACTGTAGACTGATAACTTCCTGTCTCCGGGCTGAGCCCACCTATCTAGTCGGGCGGTTCAGACTGCCTCTAGCGTCTGACGTCAACCACAGCCGATAACACTGTAGACTGATAACTTCCTGTCTACGGGCCACGCCGAACTGTCTAATCCTGCGGTTCAGACTGCCTCTAGCGTCTGACGTCAACCACAGCCGATAACACTGTAGACTGATAACTTCCTGTCTCCGGACTGAGCCCAACTATCTAGTCGGGCGGTTCAGACTGCCTCTAGCGTCTGACGTCAACCACAGCCGATAACGCTGCGGACTGATAACTTCCTGTTTCCGGGCTGAGCCTAACTGTCTAATCCTGTGGTTCAGACTGCCTCTAGCGTCTGACGTCAACCACAGCCGATAACACTGTAGACTGATAACTTCCTGTCTACGGGCTGAGCCGAACTGTCCAATCCTGCGGTTCAGACTGCCTCTAGCGTCTGACGTCAACCACAGCCGATAACGCTGCGGATTGATAACTTCCTGTCTCCGGGCTGAGCCTAACTATCTAATCCTGCGGTTCAGACTGCCTCTAGCGTCTGACGTCAACCACAGCTGATAACACTGTAGACTGATAACTTCCTGTCTCCGGGCTGAGCCCAACTGTCTAATCCTGCGGTTCAGACTGCCTCTAGCGTCTGACGTCAACCACAGCCGATAACGCTGCGGATTGATAACTTCCTGTCTCCGGGCTGAGCCTAACCGTCTAATCCTGCGGTTCAGACTGCCTCTAGCGTCTGACGTCAACCACAGCTGATAACACTGTAGACTGATAACTTCCTGTCTCCGGGCTGAGCCCAACTGTCTAATCCTGCGGTTCAGACTGCCTCTAACGTCTGACGTCACTCTCAGTCGATAACGCTGCGGACTGATAACTTCCTGTCTCCGGGCTGAGCTCAACTGTTTGATCCTGCTACTGTTCATACTGAGACAAAACCGCCATTAAGCAACTTGACATATAAATTTTGTGTTCAATAACGGTTAATGTGCATAAAATATATTAATTGCTGAGAAAAAACATGAAGCAGATATGAGCTTTGTATTTTTATATGTTTTACTCAGTATCAACGGCGATTTTCCAACTTCTTGAATGAAAAATACTCAAAATGATTTTCTAGTCATTTATAAAAATGTTTACCTATAGTATTTTTTTCAGATGAATGCATTAAATTACCAGATTATCAATTCAGATGGGAAATTTATGAGAATAGTTACATAACATAAATAAAATGTCGGTTTGTTTTACAGTTGGAAGCATCTTGACCTCAATATAGGGCCTATTTAATTGATACAACTGATCGGTGATCGTTTCTTAATGTATGTATAAAATGGAAAAATATAAGTAAATGAATGAACGTTTTATAGAGATCAACAATGTTTTCTAACGGAACCATGACTTTTTTTAAAATAAAATTCAAAATAAAAATATAAATAATTTACCGCATAAATTTATATGTTGCCAAGTTTTTATACTTTTAGTTACTATTTGTTACGAAAGGCGAATATTGGCATCCCAGTTTTATTAATATTGGGGCCTGAAAATTAAAATATCTTGCCTATATCCAGTATAGTCCCCCACTGAGATCTATTTCCTGCTTTGTAACTGGATGTTTTATTTAAAGCTCCCTGTTGTGTTGCGCCTCATCAATCTTTCCCTTGTCTTTTTTTATAAACTTCCACCCATTCTATACCTTTGTGTAATAATATGAAAATAATTATATGTATATTATTTATGTTTATTGTTTATATACAATTATCCGAAATGAAAGCTTTAAAACTATCCTTGAAACGCATTTGGTTTTTTATATTTGAGGGTTGCAAAGATTTTTCTTAAAACTCTTAGCATCGTAATATATCTACATAAGTTCATAGTGACCCCTTGCAACTATCGAGTAATATGTTTTATTTTTGGTTAGTTATAAAATAATAATATTTATATTAAACGACACTTATATAACGACTTATATAATAAACGGTATCAGTTAACTGACACATACTTTCACCCAACAATATAAAAAAGATGTTAAAAGCTTCAAACATTAATGTCTTGATGACTCAGTCGGATAGCTACCGGCTGAGCAGCGCTCGTTTGACCCTACGCGCGTCTGTGACTTTTAACAACGTACTGTGTTTACCTCTAAACGAAAAATTGAATTTTCTCCGCAACCACTTGACGTAGAGCAATAATTTAAAATACTAGATTATTTAGTTTTTTGAGCTTGATTTAATGGTGATAAGTAAAATTTATTTCAAGACAACAGCTATTTTGAAAATCCAAAAAATTGATTTTTGAAACAATTTTTACTCTATAACTTTTGAACGCGAATTTTCTCGGAGATGCGGGTGGTGTCATTTTATTCGCCATTTTAAGCTTAATAAACCACAAAATTTTAATCAAAATCGTTAGAGCCGTTTTTGAGAAATTTTGATTTTTGGCGATTTTTGAGGGTTTTTAGGGGTAAAATACCCTTAAAAATCAAAAATTCAAAAAAATGAAAAAAACGCCTGGAATTATCGTGGATTTGGACCTATGTACCAAATTTCATTAAAATCGGACCATTAGGGCATTCTCTAACTCTGTTTACATCCTGACACACACACACACACACACACACACACACACACACACACACACACACACACACACACACACACATAGACAGACATCACTCCGAAAACCACTTTTTTGGACTCAGGGGGAACCAAAATGGATAAATCCACCAACAACTCAAATTCGAAATTTTGACGAAAACAATACTTTCTCCATATACTATTGTATAGAGGGAGAAAGTAAAAATATGTGTTAGTTTGTGATTGATTTTAGATCAGAGACTTGAAATTAAAATAAGTCGATGAACAGTTCGGACACGAGCTTAATCAGTGTAGTTCTGAGAAAAATTCCCCCCTTAGGGAGTCCAATTTTTTTCCAATTATAATTGCCAAAGCCATCTCATTATAATTTCCTCTTTAAAATACACCCAACGTATAAATATTTAAAATAAAATAAAAAACACTCTTAAAAAATGCACCTTTACATTTTTACTGTTATTAAGCCATTTTGTAAAAAATGCTTTAAATTCTGTCCCAAATAAATTTTTGCACTTAAAATGGCTCTTATGATTAAAATTTGCACATGACCTTAAAAAATTGCATTAAATAACACAGAGTCATTGAAACTCACTACGTTTAACTTTATAATGTAAATCAAAGAAAACTATATTAAGTATTATTTGAGAATTTACTTTGCACAAAATAACTAAAGTTATTACTAGTCTTGATTAAAATTATTATATTGACTGGCTAGTTGCATCGATACATTGTAACCTGTAGGCCTCTGAATATAGGGAAGCTAATCCTTTTCGTAATCAAGCTGAAAAATATACTTAAATTGGCTTATAATTTTTTTAACAAATCATAAGATGCTTATATAGAATTACAAATTGAAATACTTTAAATTTCACATGGACAAGGATCGCGTTTTCAGATCCAGGGCTATTAGGAAGTGTTAACGTTCCTTGTTCTTTTTCAATTACTCAGAGGGTAGTTTACACCTGTGTTATGAGCAAAGTTGTAATATATTGCTTTGTTCTTGCCAAACCTACTTTCAATTTCCTACACCATTTTGACATGGTTTATTCATGTATACATTAATATTGTAGTTTAGAAAGTCATTAAATAATTTCAGCATATGAAGAATATTATCTAATTTGGATGTTTATATTATAATGTGGATAATAATTGGAGTCACCCAGACCTTGTCATAACGAAAATATTTAAAATAATCCCTTTTAGAAATGGTAAAAATAAAACAAGAGCTAATTTGAAATTCCTTGTACTTTGTTCAGCCATGCCATTGATTTTCAAGGATATATTTGATAACCAACCAATTAAATATAGACATTTATTATAGTCTCAAAAGAGTCGACCAAGAACATCAATTCAATTTCGTTTTATTTATTATATATAACTGGTTGTAATATTACTAATTGTGCTGTCAAAAAGCATAAACGTATAATGTGCATTTATATTGCATTAAGAGGATTTTAAAAATAAAATATCACTTCCAAACACCACAGCAATTAAAAGAAACAATATTTACATACCACCTTTCTCATTACAAAAAAAGGAAGGCAGGTCTTTTTTAACACGTAAATATATCGTCAGATACTATAAAAGCGATTATTGGTGATCGGTAACGCAGGGAAACTCAATAACATCTAAACCCAAGCGTCATCTCCGGGGGGATTAGGGATGTGATGACAGCTGAAAAAAGGATATAAGCTGGGCTAATGTCAACAATAGGAAATGGTTCGTGGAAATGCGTATTGTTTAACAAGATGAAAATAGTTATTTGTATTACTAATTATTCGTTTACTAAGAGTTGAAGTCGTTTACTAAGATGAACTCTCAATAAGTTGATCTCTAAAGAGGCGATAATCATCTCCATACACACTGTTTATAATATATAAGCTTTTTTTCGAATTATGTTTAACCTTGTGGCTCTACTTCATTTGATTAATTCATCCTTCGTAAAACGATACTCGTTTATAAATAGGCTGATAGCCTATATTAATATTTATCTAACTTGAAAGGTATTCAAATACAATTTAGCCACAAATTCTTTCAAACACTTTTCTAACCAATAGTTTAGGATATTTAATTTATGGTAAAAAATACTATTTTATACAATCATATAATTTTTTTAAATAAAATAGTTGTAAGGATTGATTACCTTGGGGTTCTTAGATTGTGACTTATGCAATACAAAAGTAATGTAAGGACCCATAAAATTTAAAAACATATAATTTAATTGTAAGTAAGATGAATTAACCTACCCTTCATCCCAACGTATTTGTATCGCGGTTCAAACTTTACCCCTCAATGTTTAATGAACTGCTGTGTCATCGTCCACGGGCAAACCTCAGATTTGGACCATCAGACAATCAGTGCACGATTTCAATCAGAGCACAAGAAACGCTCTACAGTTCTGGGGGGATTTACCTTAAGTTGGCTTACCTCCTCCTCTCATCTTTAATGCAATTGCTTTTTATCTGAATTCAAGATTGCCAAGTACATAATCAAGGCATTCATATACTGCTTTCATAGAAATAACAAATTCTAATTCAAATAAACTTTATTCCTTACAACAATTTACACTTACAGTGTGCATATACATAGGAAATAAATAATTCCCAAGTAGACTCCAGGTCTGTGGCTGGGAATGAGTCCGTTACCGGTAACACACTAAACTTTGTTGATAATGTACACAGGAACATAAATATACACAATTAATCAAATTATTAAAACCTTAGTAAAATTAAATAAAAAATACAAATATTAATAAAAAGATATAACAGTAGAACACTTTAAAAAAAAATAGTACTTTAATCCCTTTTTAACTTTCCTTTTTCAGGTAAAAGACTTCTTCAGGTAAAAAGAAAATTTCTAACAAGTAATGAAAGAAGAATTTGACGCTGTACTTTAAAACTAAACTAACCTAAGTCCAAAAAAGACTAATATTTAAGTTATTTACATTGGTTTACATTTAATTATCACACGATCTCATTAGAGTACAAGAAACCTTGGACAGTTCTGAGCGGATTTACCTCAAGTTAGAGTACCTTCCCCTCTTATTTTTGTGTAATTTTTTTAGCCATATTATTAATAATAATTGTGAACATCATTATTAGAGTTATTTATAAACTGTTTTCCTAGCTATAACAATACATAATTTTCCAATAAAACTAATACATAGGTTTATTCTTTTTTAACATTCTTTCTTCTGATAAAACGGTTTAATATTTTCTAATCATTGCCAAAAGAATAAATTAACCTTAGGTTTTACCGGAGAAGCATTTATAATACTCTTAACTCTTCATTTTATAATGTAAATATTCAGAGTCGTCAAGGAAATTAGTATGTAAATATATGTAAAATGTAATAACAAAGTACATTGGATTTGGATTTCAATTATTTATGAAATACTAGCTATATTCTTATTTATGTACAAAATTAGCATAAGTGTACATGTGGAATGAAAAGCATACTATGAGCTCTCGTTAACAAACAAACTTATCGATAAATCAAATCGTACAACTTTGTAAACTAGTTTTTGTTCCTCTGTTTGAAGCTGTTCAAACTTCCTCGAAACTAAGCTAATCGATAGTTCATTGTTTTAATTTACACTGTTTTGTCGAGTTCATAGTTTTAATGATTGATAACATGTAAGTATAAAAACTCATAGTTAACAAGAAATTTGAATTTAAAATTAAAACATGTTTAACAATAATTATAAATATTTAAGTTTACTTTTACATAAATGCTTTAAATTGTGTAATAAATACTGCTAAAACATAACATCCAGAGAATACCATTTTTGAAATTAAAACAAACTTCAATATAAAATATAATAAAAAATTATGCTTCTTATACAATAATTTATTTTCGAAACAAGAAATCATTGAGTTATAGCATTTTTTAGTACGAAACCAATATCAAATTACGCGATTACAAACATTAATGATACGACATATTAATATAAATAAAACTCAAAAACATAAAAATTATATCTGTACAAAGTACTCAAAGTACAAAGTATGAGTACAAAGTACTCGTACAATGGCTATCACCTAACTAATTGTTTAATTGTAGTGTTAATTTTTAATGACGTACTTTTAGCTGTTCACTCATTCTGGTAATTTTTTTAATTCTGATTTTATTTTTCAGGTATGGTGTCTCATCAGCAATTCAGTATTTATTCAGGTATTTATTCATTTGAAAATTTAATCATATGGAATAAATCTCATAAGCATATGGAAGATAACAAATATTCCTTTGTACCTGGTATTTATGAATGCTTAATAACCGTTTATTTTTATACCTTATTAATAAATCTAGATATATTTCATTTACATAACATTTTACATTTAAAGCTAATCTACAAATTAGAAACAGTTTAATTACTTGTCCTGATTTTGTTTTCTGTCGAAACAGTTTATTGAACAATTTAAACTTCCAATCAGAGTTGATTACTGGTATTCATGTTTAAACTGATTTTTGCATGTCAGTGACGGCAGATGCAAATGGAATTGGCACCAAGGTTGGTTATCATGTCCATTTGGAAAACGAATCAATATAATGGGATTAAAAAACTGAACCTTTATTAATAATTGGTCGAACAAAAATACAGTTATGGGTATTTGAGAAACTTCTTGGTTGGATTCGGCAACGAAAAAAATTCAAGTTATAGAACAAATGTTTGTATTAGTTTCATTTTTAAAATTACTACACCAACATCAGATTCAAAGTCACAAAACCATTGCTTTAATATCAGATTTCAAAGTTACATCTGGTCTAGAATCCATTGCCCTACGAAATAAGATCCATAGTATCCTGACCACAGCTGATGGTGGTACTGATGAAAGAGTTATTAATTACTTATTTATAAATTAAGTTATTATTACTTCAGTCTTACATTTTTATTCTGTTTTAGTATATGTATAAGTATTAAACCACTTTAATAAAAACAAACTACAATTTAGAAATTAAAAGAGTAAACTAAAACCTATGATACATATTTAGCATACTATTCATGGATTTTGTTGAACCAATACCAATGACTAATTCCCCATAGAAATTTAGTAAATAAGTTATGGTTCGATCGAAAACCGGGCTTAAAGTACACTATAATATTCAGTATATCAACTCGATAGTGTTGTTAAACAATGGATTAGTTACGATGATCTGTATCCTTAAACCGATGAAACTTTCATTATACTTGTATCAGACTCCTTCCTATAAAATAAAGAGGGTAGTATTTAAATATTTTTAAATCAAAGCTGTTTATATTATCTTTTTGAGAGTATTCTACTTTTTATACAGGCTGGAGGATGTCCTGTATATAGCATTTAATTAATTAGTGATTTAATGGGACTGTTATTCAAGTACTGTTTCTTTTAATAGGAATAAATTTTGTTTGATAAAAATATAATTGTCTTAAAACAAAATATTTTCCAGGTTTCTATATTTTGAACTTTGCGTGTAAAGGCCTATCCACGCATGGTACCGTAAATAATTTAAAACATTTTTTTTATAAGTGTCACTAATAGCCGAACTGCAAATTACAAGATGGTCACAAACAGTCCATGTCGGGAATTGAAGCTTAGAATGTTTTACCATACATGAATTATCTATGGGTTTACGTTTCTTAAAGGCTTTATAGCCTTAACCCTCGTTTAAAAGAATACCAATGTCAAAGATTTCTGTATAACATAAACATAAGCCATAAGATTGTTCTTTTTATAAGTGTTTGATTGCTATTTTATTTATCATTTTTTGTTTTAGTAAACATGTTTTAATATTCTCGACAATCTCACTTTAATGTAGTTTTTTATGCGGGGAAAGAATTTTAACTATATAACACTAAAGCGCACCTCTTGCATGCATTCACCCATATGAACTGATATCAACGATGTAATAAAGTTGAACATAATAAAGCGTTCTTTGACACGGATGCTTTGTCAGCCCAACAGCCGTCAGAGTGTCGGGTAATATCGCCCTGACGCCTGACTCGCCCGTCACCGTATAATATCGAGTCGCGGTATGCTATACAACGCGCTTCATATACTGCAACATCAATACTGTAGCGTATGGTGCGAGCGTCACAAGTCTTTCTGACATGGAACAATGTAGGAATTCCCTGACTAGAAAAACCTTTGAGAAACTTTTTTTGTTTTGGGTTGACTTTTATATTTGTCTTGTAAATAATGAAGACAATATGTAGCAAGATTTTGTAACTAGGGGTACTCTATCTGCGAGTATGAGGTTGCACGAACATAAGATTGGCAGTTTTAAATTAATATAATTTTGCAACAAATAAAACTATAATATAGCATCAATACACACATTATACCTAACTTGGGTTAGAAATAAATGTTGCACAAACTTTATGTTTTGCTTTTACATTTTTCTCTGTTTATTTTTTCACAGTAACGAATTTAGTTTTGTTTAGTATTACGGCCGCAAGAAATATTTTTACCATCCTTCCGTCTATGAGTGGCTCGACGGCTTTGGTTAAAAGCTAGCGACTCAAACATCACTAATACAGTCTATAGTGCATTTCTGATGTAATATTTAGCTACTGAATATTAGTATCTTAACCATCGTAATCACACTACCACCGAGAAGTCATCTACAAATTATGAGTAAAATATATTCTGAAAGTTTGAAGTCGGTCTGGTGTTTTTTTCAAGGGTTAATTAGTCACCATTAAAATATGAATTTATCCATACAATGAGGCACCAACTCTCGTACATGAAGACTCTCTCCTCTTCGAGTCGTTCATCCAAAAGATCTAAAAACTAAGTTAAACAGTATGTATTGTGAAAAATATACCATATTCACCCAAGCTCTTGAAAAAACATCAGCCTGCTAGATTTTGACAATGTAAATTCATTTTAGCGAATTAACCTATATGGAATACTCTATCACGGATGTAGCCATAGTAAGAACTAAGCCCGGAAGCATGATACCTTTTTATTTTATAGTCCCCAGAATCCAAAAACACCATTCGTTCATTTTCATGTGTGTCCGTAGTACCGAAAACTTTTGAAAGAAAAATTCGAATTGGATGAATATGGAGTTATGAGACCAAGTCTATTTTCATTATTTCACGAACCAGCATGATCGAGTTATGGGAACGGAGTTTCATGGGTTTTCCGAGGGGTAAAAAATGGGTTTTTGGCATTTTTTACCACAATTTTTGAAATTCAACAATTTTTACTAAAACCATTTTAAAGAGCTTAAAAACTAACAATTTAGTATTCTGATTTTTAACTTGGCTCAACAGATTAATTGACAATATCAAAATATTAGTTTCCCGTGTTATCCTTATGGGAAATCAACAAAACCCTATATCTCGCTTATTCATTGACATACCTTGGTAAAATTCGGTAAGTTCATTCACTATCTAGGGTTAAAGTGATATTTTCTTACAACACCCATATTGCAGCAAACCTCCATTTTCACTCCCTTATGGTTTATGGAAAAAATTAAAAGTGCTGAATATTCATACAATTCGATATTTACAGTACCTAACCATTACATTTGCTAACAACTAACATTTACTAACAATATCAAATAGCAGTAAACCACCATACTCATTCTAATTGTGTTTATGGGAAAAATACAAAATGCCAAATTCCTTTGAAAATTCGCTGAGTACGCAGTTATGCTGCGACGGGGGTATTTATGCCCCCGCATGATTTTATCATTCAATCATATCTTATAATATTTTATTAATGTTATGTCTAATACAAACTATTGGATAAATATAATTTTAAATTAAATAATATCCACCTCTTTGTTTTAAGATAAAAGTTACTTTCCAAATATAATTGATTATTACCGATTTTCCTGACGTGATAGATCTAACCTAGACCACAACATGATCGGCCGCAGTGCAGTATGTTACGATAGATGCTCTTGTAACATGGTGAGCCGTGTAGGCAGTGTCTAGTATGGCAACACCTGCCGACCAACCTATACACTGATCAATATCAACCAATCACGGCTATACATATATTATGTATCTTGCACTTTAGACTATGGACCAATAAAACCATATATTTAAGTTTCGATTTAACTGAATATTATTATATGATTTCTTTAAACTACGGCTACAAGAAAAAAGCAATTTCTTAAAAGGCATTTTTTTCGTAAGACACAACCTATAAATCTTCAACACGTTTATCACAGCGTTACCAAATTTAAGTTTTTCGTAGATAAAGTGGTGTAAGCAACAATTGTCTTCTTTCGTTAAACCCACTCGAAACATACTCTCATAATCTCTTGAATGCCTTCTTGGTTCATTCATTAAATAAACAATTAATTGTGGTTACGTTTTGTGAAAATATCAGCTTCTTACAGGGTAGATATATTGATCATGGACAATCGCTGGTACTTAATTTTTTTGATAAGGTTAAAAAATGCGTTAATAAACAATGTAAACAAATTTGTTTTGAAATTGTAATGACGAAGAAAGCACACAATGGTAGAACATATCTCCATCAAAATCTAAATTACAGAATTAATTTTCTGACATTGAACACGAATGCAGTATTTACCCATGATCGAAACACCAGATTCGGCAGCAATTGCATATTATTAAGCTACTAAGACTGGTATAAACTGGTTATTTAAGCAAATATCAATTCTATAAATGGTAATACATTATCTCTCGTTTGCTTTATTGTTTACCTTTATGCCATGTACCTACATTTCCATTGATAAAAAAAAAAAAAAAAATAAAATAGTCCTGACTTTTTACCTACTCTTTTGACACTCAAACTATCACTTACAGTCAATTTAGTCAATTTTTAACTGTCAATTTTTACTAACAAATCATATTTTGTGTTGTTTTACAACCTTGTGTAGTAATTTTGTAAGTTATATTCTTACAAACCAAATATTTTGAAAAAATGTATTCTATGAGATACAGTATATATTTTCTAGATAATATATATAACAGAAGGCCATCTCAAAATTCTATGTTCAATGTATGTTATGATATTTAAGAACATTTTAGATGACATTCTATTATACTATGAAAGAACTGCGTTGTCCATATAGAAATAGTTATATATATTGCAGTAAACAAGTATGAGCTGTCATTGAGCATTATTATTATGTGATGGATGTAACCATGACAAAGCAACTGACTGTGCTGTCGACAGTAATGGTTATGTTCGGAATTTAGTTCATGTCACTTGTAATGGACATTTCGTCAGAAATATTTGTGAAGGGTTATTTAGTTCTATTTGAATTTGTATTCTAGTTGGAAACTAAACTAGTCATATTTATTTGATGAAAATATTTTCATAAGCTAATTTTAAATATTTAACAAAGGATGTGTTATTTTACTCTCAATACGTATGTATTTTTATTTGTTAAAAATATTCTTAATTGAAGAAAATATGTAACTCAAAACGAGATTTAAAAATTCAAACTCTTGTTCTTCCCTCACCCTCGAAACAGGTTTTTGACGTCAAAGGAAACCGCACTGAGCGGAACTGTTATTTAGTATAGGACATAAGTTAATACATAGAAAATTTAATTTAGGGTGTAGTCAGAAAATCCTTTTAAAATCATCAAAATTAAACTGCTTGACAAGCACTCCTAGGCAAATAAAATACTATAAACGTCATAATTTAATGAAAAATTTCGAAACCTTAAAGATAAAAGATAGATACAAAAAAAAGTAAATCTAGACAAGTTTTCGGATAACATTAATAATTTAAAATACATTAACAATGAAATTATTTATTGAGCTTTTTTATTGAATGATACATACGATTCTAAACATAACAATATACGTACCGGCTCAAAATAATAAACTAGTTAAGTCCCTATACTATAAATATATTATTATTATATATTATTGCTCCACTAGCGTATGATTTTAGCGTAGACATTTTGTTGATTTTATCACGCCTTGTTGTGTGATTTGTAGTACCTGGGGGCCGAGCATTTGCTTGGTTAACTCAAACGACAATATTCTTAATTAATAGTAATATCAGTTACAGACAGTGCGCTAAAATTAGTCCGGGGAATTTAGCCAAAGTATGGCCTTGACCTAGACAAAATTGGCCAGGTAACGAGACCTAGTGAAATGAGTTTGGTATGAGTCCCTGATCATTTGATAAAAATTCCCAACTTTTCCCACATCAGGAACATCCGCCATTTTGGAAAATTGCGGAAAAAGTCAATTATAGTGTAAGTGTTTACTAAAATGGGATATTCATAAAGCCCACACCACTTAGATTCACCCAAAACCGTTTATATTGTTCACAATTAAATACCGTACAAGGAAATACCATATTTATAGGTATAAATTATGTTTTAAGGTTCAATATGTGCACTTAAATTTAATATTTCGTCAAAATTTTAGGAAGTTATTTTGGTTTTTTGGAATTTGCGGCGTTAATATCACAGATACAATATTTTTAGTCCGTATAAGAATTGTAGCCCTTAAAATTGTGCATCGATTGCATATATAATATTCCTCGTTGAAATAATAATAACGCTGATGCGGTGCCTTAAAATATGAAATATTCACGGCTCTGAAAGGGGTAAAAATGGTTTTTTTGCATTTTTGAACCTCAATTTTCAAAATTCAATAATTTTAACTGAAACCATTTGAAAGAGCTTAAAAAAACAAACAATTTAGTATTTTTAAATTTTAACTTGGCTTGAACGGGATGCGAATAAAACCCAAAAATAGGTTTCCCGTGTTAATCTTATGGGAAATCAACTAAACCCTGTATCTCGCTTATTTATTGGCAAAACTTGATAAAATTTGTTATGTACATTCACTAGGTAGGATTTAACTGATATCTGCTTACAACACCCATGTTTCTTCAAAACTGCATACTCACCCCCATGGGGTTTATGGGAAAAATTTAAAGCTCCGAATATTGATATAATTTTATATTTACCTTAACTAACCATTACACTTTCTAACAACTAACATTTTATAACAACATTCCATGGCAGCAAACATACATACGCATTTCTATGGTGTTTATGTGGAAAATACCAAATCTCAAATTCCTTTCTAAATTCGCTGAGTACACAGATTTGCTGCGACAGGGGCATTTGATAATATGACGAGAAAACTATATACAATTAATTTAATCAAAATAAAGTTATTTTTACAGATTGCATGATATTCAGTGAAAATAATATTTTGATGTAAGTATGTAAATTAATTAATTAATACAATGTGTATTGTGTATCAAGAACTCATTACAAGAAAGTTTAAATGCAGGTATTTAAGTAACAATCAAATTATAAAAAGTCAGGCATTTCAGATTATAAAACTAATATTGATGTTAGTTTTTTTTATATAGATCAATATCTTATATCTTAATAGATCACCTGAACCTTCCAGTAAAAATGGAACAACTGAGCTTAAAAGGGAAACAAAGACATGGTTATTTTTAAAACATTTGCCATTATTCGATAAAATGTTGAAAAAACTTAGTAAAATTAGTTTAACCAAAATTAAATAGCGTTTTTTACATATTGCATACTATTCAGTTGAAAGAGTGATATTTTGATCATTAAGTCATTAGATGCAGTTGTATATAATATCATATACGGTAATGGGGCCTAATGAAATTATAACATAATAATAGTTGGAAATTACATGTAGTTAAAATTAAAAGAAATTGTTACAGGTAGTTTAATGAAATCGACCAATGGTTTTAAGCTTTAAGTGGAATGAGCTTTACGAAAATATCATTTTAGTAAACGCTTACACTATAATTAATTTTTCCGCCATTTTCTAAGATGGCGGACCACACCAAAATTAGGAGACTACCAAATGATTAGTAAGCACACTATATATTGTATCTATTGTAAAACTACCCATCTTTTTTTTTGTGAGTCGTCTGATGATGTTAGCCTTGCTAGCGAACGGCCTCAAGAATCTAAATTTCAAAAATATTGGTACCTGTATTAATTTTAAATTTATATACCCATCTATTGTAGACTATACAAGTGGAATAAATGGCATATCGAATTTTGCGTTGTTTATATCTTGTTTTAAATATCAAAATTAAATTGGTTTATTTGGTTAAATTAATTTGTTTATGGTTTTCTCGTCATATTATCACATACCCCCGTCGCAGCAAAACCTGCGTACTCAGCGAATTTCCAAAGGAATTTGAGATTTTGTATTTTCCCCATAAACACCATAGAAATGCTTATGTAGGTTTGATGCCATGGGATGTTGTTATCAAATGTTTGTTGATAGGAAGTGTAATGGTTAGTTAAGGTAAATATAAAATTATATCAATATTCGGAGCTATAAATTTTTCCCATAAACCCCATGGGGGTGAGTACGTAGGTTTGCCGAAACATGGGTGTTGTAAGCAAATATCAGTTAAATCCTACCAAGTGAATGTACATAACAAATTTTATCAAGTTATGCCAATAAATAAGCGAGATACAGGGTTTAGTTGATTTCCCATAAGATTAACACGGGAAACCTATTTTTGGTTTTTCTTCGTATCCCATTCAAGCCAAGTTAAAATTTCAAAATACTAAATTGTTTGTTTTTTTAAGCTCTTTCAAATGGTTTCAGTTAAAATTATTGAATTTTGAAAATTGAGGTTCAAAAATGCAAAAAAACCATTTTTACCCCTTTCAGAGCCGTGAATATTTCATATTTTAAGGCACCGCATCAGCGTTATTATTATTTCAACGAGGAATATTATATATGCAATCGATGCACAATTTTAAGGGCTACAATTCTTATAAGGACTAAAAATATCGTATCTGTGATATTAACGCCGCAAATTCCAAAAAACCAAAATAACTTCCTAAAATTTTGACGAAATATTAAATTTAAGTGCACATATTGAACCTTAAAACATAATTTATACCTATAAATATGGTATTTCCTTGTACGGTATTTAATTGTGAACAATATAAACGGTTTTGGGTGAATCTAAGTGGTGTGGGCTTTATGAATATCCCATTTTAGTAAACACTTACACTATAATTGACTTTTTCCGCAATTTTCCAAAATGGCGGATGTTCCTGATGTGGGAAAAGTTGGGAATTTTTATCAAATGATCAGGGACACATACCAAACTCATTCCACTAGGTCTCGTTACCCGGCCAATTTTGTCTAGGTCATTCGCTAAATGCCCCGGACTAAAATGCTCAGTGCAAAAAGGCTTACTTTCAAAAGGTTGAAGACGAGCTCGTTAGCTCCGTTCACTCACCTTCATGTCGAGCTCGTTCGCTTCGCTCACTCGCCTTTCAGACTGTTTCAATTTAGGCCTACGGGTTCTGCACTCTGGTTGAAAAACATATGCATCTGTAACACATCGGTTTGAATTATTTAATTAACAGTTGATTTCATAAATCTTACTAATGCTTATATTATTAAACTCAAATGCTATTCCACAAATAGATTAATTTTTTTGTACATTGACATGACTTTTATCTATCCAAATATCCATAATTAGCAGTATGAAATACAATAAAAATGAAAAATTATTTTTACAATACAGTAGTACCATTTAATAATTTAGTAACTGGCTGCCCTGCAAAACCACATGTTTTTACCGGCAAACGTGGTCTGCACTTTGACAGTTGAGACAGTTGTTTTTTACTTAATTTTATTGATTGTTAACTCCATAAGACCTATGTTATTTTTTTTAATTTCAATAACAGGTTATAAAGAAATAAAATATTTCCTTACATACAGACATGTATTTATATTATTTTTATCCCTGAACTAAGTTATTTGTATACTTTGAAGAATATCGTTCGAATTTCGAGCTGGTTTTGAGATAAGTGTTCAAACATACATACATACATACAAATATACCTTACTCATATTAGAGTATATTATAGAAAACCTAATTGATAAGGATACGATTGATTGCAGGCAGGTGGTAATGACGCTGTCACCAAATGTCAGTTTATAGTTTCAATTTGCGAGACATTTGACTGATTTGGAAGAAGTTTCTTTGTGAATCAAGACACGCGTCTTTTCTCAACTTTCAATTTAAAGATAATTATTTTTTCTTTTTTGTGACGGATAAAGAGGAATGTATATGAAAAAGTGTTGTGTTCAGATTGTTTTCCTGAAACTTATTTGTGACTCTCAAGTATTTTAAGGTTGTAATAATATTAGTAAATAGTGCTTTAGTTTAATTAATTGTAGTTGATGCAACGATAAAGACTTAACAGAGTCGTTGTAGCGTCGAGCCTACACTTTGTTTACGTCAAAATTAAATTTGGTAAATTACTGTAATAACATTGCGAAAGTTTTTATGTTGTATTTGGTCACCCATCATAAACGAAGCCACGTATATGACCTAGACATAATCTTCGTTCTCATTCAAAAAATAATGACACTAAATTTAAGTTGGACACGTAAACTAACTGAAACCTGAATCGTTCGGAAAAATCAGCTGATGTGCTTATTGCATAATTTATTTTAAAACAATACCGGTAAACGTCAAATACTAATTAATGTGAAAATTGTAGGCTACTTTTAAGACCTTACTTAGCAAATTAGTTTAAATTTGCTTTATTATATACCTATTTATTATTATACTTGTAATATCATAATATTTGCTTTTTGCAACGGTTAGCGATAAAAATGAGAGATGTAGAACTTTTAAACCTATCATACCTAAATACAAATATTTCTAGTTTAAACATAAAACAAACGTATTTACAGTATATTAAAATTGAGGACATTTAATAGCATTGGTTCAAATTATACTCATAAAAATACGTGGAAATTATTCATACAACTGATTTTAGGTCAGCATACGTGAAGTTTTACATATATGCAAACATGAACTAGCATTTCCATCTGCATGACTACCAATGCATTCTATCGGTACGGTTAAGCTATTGGCCGCCATGATCAAACCCTTATTTGCATATTCACCAGTGCAGCGGTTAAGCCTCGAGGAGCATTAGAACTGGATTGCTCGATTGCACATGATCACACTTATTTAAAGGGTATTTTAAATAATAAAGGTTAAAACATTTAAAAGGATATTTTAATCTTAACTAACAATATTAATTTTTAACCTAGTTATGACGAGTAATGTGAAAGTAGGAGAGCTGGAACAAAAAAATTATATGTCTGTTCAGGGTGAAACTAGGTCGTTAAATGACAAGGTCACGCAGTGATAGTTAAAAAAATCTATCCAGGTTATGTTTGCGGTACGATAGATGAATTTAGTCCTGAAGCCTTTCAAGTAATTCCATGCCTAAAATCTTTGTAAAAAAAGATATAAAATTTCCACTAAACCAAGGATTACGTGGAAGGCAAATCTAGGAAACGTGTTCATAGTAACTAAAATTATGAATGATCAAAAACAAAAAATATAAAATAGAAAATTACAGGGAACATCGTCATTTAAACATATGTGCATGTGGATCAATGGAAATGAGGGTAAGCAGCCTCATCGACTTTTAAAAAGTACCAGTTATCATTGGTTCCTAAAGAGGTAGAAAAGAATTAGGTTGACACACTGAACAAAATGTGTTAATTTAAAACTGCATTAAAATTCTTCGGTTTGTTTAAAAATAGCTAAAATATATAAGTAATCAGTATTTCTACCATATTTTATACATGGTAAACATGAAAAGTATTAAGAAGCTATTTTAAAGAAATGCCTATACTTAATAAGTAGATCCTACTATCAAAATCATTTTGGATAGTGATGGTGAACACTTTTATGGCATGGCACATTCCTAAATTGTTCCAATGTAATAGATCTCCATGGCTGGGGAGATGCTCGTGTGGGGTTCTTCAGTGCTGCCTCTGACGACGATTATCTCACACGTGATCACAGGACTGTTTGGGACTTTGTTGTCTCACTCAAAGAGTTTCATTAGGCTTCCCTGCGTCCCCATATTGAACTCCACTCCATTAGATATATATTAACCCATTGGTTTATGAATATTTTTGCATACGGTCATCACTGAGTCATAATATTCAAATTGTGAGAAATGCAAGTGTTTTTTCACTAAACACTTTTAACATTTTTTAACATTTGTAGAACTTTAAACTTTATAAATAAAGGTATATATATTTTCTGAAAGTACTGTGAAAAATAATATTCGTATATAGTAGTTTTGAAATATTTTCACAACAAAAAATTACCCGTGAAAACATATTAATAAAAATATTTTTTTAAAGTAAGGTTATTTTATCATGTTAAACAATATATATTATAAGTTTATTATTTGCAACAGGAAGACGGCCAGTTTAATTTTATACATAAAAAAATCCTTTATAAATACTATTTTTCGTAAAATAATTTTTCATACATTTTTTTGTTAATCCTTATATTTTGCGATTGCATGGTTCATTGGCATAATTGTACTAACATCATTTGCATTACTGGTAATATTTTAGTAATAATTTATGAAACACTCTGAAACTGTAGCTTTGTAATACAGTGTTTTTTTTTTTTTTTTTTTTTTTTTTTTTTTTTTTTTGTGATTAATAATATTGTTTAGGGTTTTTTCAAAAAAAAGTTACGGGTTTTAACTTGAACATTCATAAAGAATCATTGATTAAAATAAAAAATACTGGACAGTAAAAATGTCTTTAATTGATGTTTTAAGAACATTTGTACATAATCACAAAAACAATTTTGAAATTTTTAAATTGTTTTAATGTCATATTGGAAAGTAGTTAATTTATTCGTAAATGATAATTTTTTTGAGTGGAATGTTCTTAAAACATCAATTAAAGACATTTTTATTGCAGAGTATTTTTTATTTTAATCAATGATTTCGGAGATATGGCCAGATAAGCAAAAATGGAAATTATGAATACACCATAAAATGTCGCATGTAGGACGTTGGAGATAACATTGTTTATATGTTGACATAATCACTGAAACGTTCCGTCATACAAAATTTGGTACCACTACAGCTGTCATATATACTCGTATGACTTACATACTTTTGAGTGCAAAAACTTTATTTATAAAATATCGGTAATAGTTTCCTTTCGATGTTATATCTGTGCGGCTTCCATATCCCACTCCACTTCCACTCTCTTGGCCTATTAATTTCTACATTTAGTTATTATTATGAAGGCTTGCATTTTCTCAACTTTAATCATGCAAATAGCGATAATTGCTTTACTTTGCTAATGAATATTCCATCTACCTAAGTATATCACAACTCTGGACATGTTGCACTTCAAGTTTTTAAATTGCAATGAAATGAAAAAAAAAAAAAACACGAATACAATTCTTATTAGAAAACTCTATTAAAAAGCAAATTGCTAAATTCAATACGCCTATCATGACTTTTGTTTAAGATGATCTGTTAACACTTTTCACTTCACACTTTCCACTCCATGTCTGTACCTCATAGGAGACATGTTGACGCGGTGATATGGAAAGTTTGTTAGAGGGCTTACACGACAAACGCTTTGGTGGTTAAAGGGGCGGGGGTAATAGGTTCATATGATAACACTGTGAGGTAAAGTTTTTGACAACCCTAAATGTTTTATGTTTAGATGTTTTTTAAACATTGCGATTATTGTAGCTTGTAATTTTGCACACCGAAGTTGTAGTTTAGCATGAAACTATAAAATAAATTAAAAAAACATGCTTTGAGATAAATTAAAATTTCACATTACCTGTAGCATACTTTTGAAATATGTATATTTTCATATTTGTTTTTTAATTGTAATATAATTCATATTGTTTGACAAACAACATATTATTTGGCATGTACCTCGTATGGATGCAATATGAATATGGAATAAAACGAATAAGAATTTATATTAATTCAAATAACTGAATTCATTACCAAATATAATTATTAACCTACCCTCTAAAATATTTTTGAGTAAAATATCGGATAATAGATTATAGAACAAAACGTACGACATAATATCAATAAGAGATATTGATATTTTCTTATGAAATAATAAATCAATAGTTAGAATTCTATTACTCTCGTATATAAAATTTTTTTGTGGGTAAAATGAAATAACTTAAAAACTACTTTGTCACCTTGATCTAGACAAAAAAAAAATAAATAAAAATTTTTAAACATTTTTAGTTCTATGAGCTAAAACTCATAACAATCATGAAAGACAATCGTTCATGAACCGAATAACTTTGTAAGCCTCTTTAGGAAGCTTGTGCGTTCAGTAGTATGCAATGTTTGTACTAGAGTATAGTATAAGTTACAACGGGAGCGAGCTTGACTGACATTGCCTCGAGCATCTGACGTCACCCGCAGTCGATAACACTGCAGACTGATAACTTCCTGTCTCCGGTCCAAGCCTAACTGTTTGATGTTGCAGTTCAGACTGCCTCGAGTGTCAAACGTCACCCACAGCCGATAACACTGCAGACTGATAACTTCCTGTCTCCGGTCCGAGCCTAACTGTTTGATCCTGCGGTTCAGACTGCCTCGAGCATCTGACGTCACCCGCAGTCGATAACACTGCAGACTGATAACTTCCTGTCTCCGGTCCGAGCCTAACTGTTTGATGCTGCAGTTCAGACTGCCTCGAGTGTCAAACGTCACCCACAGCCGATAACACTGCAGACTGATAACTTCCTGTCTCCGGTCCGAACCTAACTGTTTGATGCTGCAGTTCAGACTGCCTCGAGAATCTGACGTCACCCGCAGACGATACCGCTGCCGACTGATAACTTCCTGTCTCCGGTCTGAGCCTAACTGTTTGATCCTGTGGTTCAGACTGCCTCGAGCATCTGACGTCACCCGCAGACGATAACGCTGCCGACTGATAACTTCCTGTCTCCGGTCTGAGCCTAACTGTTTGATCCTGTGGTTCAGACTGCCTCGAGCATCTGACGTCACCTGCAGACGATAACGCTGCCGACTGATAACTTCCTGTCTCCTGTCTGAGCCTAACTGTTTGATCCTGTGGTTCAGACTGCCCCGAGCATCTGACGTCACCCGCAGACGATAACGCTGCCGACTGATAACTTCCTGTCTCCGGTCTGAGCCTAACTGTTTGATCCTGTGGTTCAGACTGCCTTGAGCATCTGACGTCACCCGCAGACGATAACGCTGCCGACTGATAACTTCCTGTCTCCGGTCTGAGCCTAACTGTTTGATCCTGCGGTTCAGACTGCCTCGAGCATCTGACGTCACCCGCAGACGATAACGCTGCCGACTGATAACTTCCTGTCTCCTGTCTGAGCCTAACTGTTTGATCCTGCGGTTTAGACTGCCTCGAGCATCTGACGTCACTCGCAGCTCATAACACTGCAGACTGATAACTTCCCGTCTCCGGTCTGAGCCCAACTGTTTGATCCTGCGGTTAAAACTGCCTCGAGCATCTGACGTCACTCGCAGCTGATAACACTGCAGACTGATAACTTCCAGTCTCCGGTCTGAGCCTAACTGTTTGATCTTGCGGTTCAGACTGCCTCGAGCATCTGACGTCACTCGCAGCTGATAACACTGCAGACTGATAACTTCCAGTCTCCGGTCTGAGCCTAACTGTTTGATCTTGCGGTTCAGACTGCCTCGAGCATCTGACGTCACCCGCAGACGATAACGCTGCCGACTGATAACTTCCAGTCTCCGGTCTGAGCCTAACTGTTTGATCTTGCGGTTCAGACTGCCTCGAGCATCTGACGTCACTCGCAGCCGATAACGCTGCAGACTGATAACTTCCTGTCTCCGGTCTGAGCCTAACTGTTTGATCCTGCGGTTCAGACTGCCTCTAGCATCTGACGTCACTCGCAGCCGATAACGCTGCAGACTGATAACTTCCTGTATCCGGTCTGAGCCTAACTGTTTGATCCTGCGGTTTAGACTGCCTCTAGCATCTGACGTCACTCGCAGCCGATAACGCTGCAGACTGATAACTTCCTGTCTCCGGTCTGAGCCTAACTGTTTGATCCTGCGGTTCAGACTGCCTCTAGCATCTGACGTCACTCGCAGCCGATAACGCTGCAGACTGATAACTTCCTGTCTCCGGTCTGAGCCTAACTGTTTGATCCTGCGGTTCAGACTGCCTATAGCGTCTGACGTCACCCGCAGCCGATAACGCTGCAGACTGATAACTTCCTGTCTCCGGTCTGAGCCTAAATGTTTGATCCTGCGGTTCAGACTGCCTATAGCGTCTGACGTCACCCGCAGCCGATAACGCTGCAGACTGATAACTTCCTGTCTCCGGGCTGAGCCTAACTGTTTGATCCTGCGGTTCAGACTGCCTATAGCGTCTGACGTCACCCGCAGCCGATAACGCTGCAGAATGATAACTTCCTGTCTCCGGTCTGAGCCTAACTGTTTGATCCTGCGGTTCAGACTGCCTATAGCGTCTGACGTCACCCGCAGCTGATAACGCTGCAGACTGATAACTTCCTGTCTCCGGTCTGAGCCTAACTGTTTGATCCTGCGGTTCAGACTGCCTATAGCGTCTGACGTCACCCGCAGCCGATAACGCTGCAGACTGATAAC
Organism: Neoaliturus tenellus; assembly: GCA_030545055.2. NCBI lineage: Eukaryota > Metazoa > Arthropoda > Insecta > Hemiptera > Cicadellidae > Neoaliturus > Neoaliturus tenellus. The sequence continues at coordinate 201,809,365 of CM061534.1, read as the reverse complement.
TTCCTGTCTCCGGTCTGAGCCTAAATGTTTGATCCTGCGGTTCAGACTGCCTATAGCGTCTGACGTCACCCGCAGCCGATAACGCTGCAGACTGATAACTTCCTGTCTCCGGGCTGAGCCTAACTGTTTGATCCTGCGGTTCAGACTGCCTATAGCGTCTGACGTCACCCGCAGCCGATAACGCTGCAGACTGATAACTTCCTGTCTCCGGTCTGAGCCTAACTGTTTGATCCTGCGGTTCAGACTGCCTATAGCGTCTGACGTCACCCGCAGCCGATAACGCTGCAGACTGATAACTTCCTGTCTCCGGGCTGAGCCCAACTGTTCGATCCTGTGCTTCAGACTGCAACAAAGCCAATATCCCTTTAACTTGATATATTATGTGTTTAAATAGTTTTCATTAGAATATATAACTAGTAGTTGCTGAAAATATAATAGAAAAATATATTAATCTTGAAGTTGTGTCATAATTGACGGTTATCATCTTGTTTGAGAGTTATATGATACAAATGATACTATTGTTAAAAATAATTATTTTCCTGATTCTGAAATTTTTTAAATCAATTGAGTGTCTGCAGTATCTCCGTTATCTTAAATTGTTAGTCCCTTTAGAACAATGTTAAACTAAAAACATTGCAGTTAATTATAGGTGTCTTAAAATCAATTTATCTCGATAATCTTACAATGGATTCGCATAAAACTTGAAGTTTATAAAGGAAGATTAAGGACCCCTTGTGATTTTCGAGTAAATGCTCGTATTTAATAGTTATAAAATTATAATAGTAAACGAGGCTTGGATAACGGCTTGAGATGAATATATGAGTTTATTAATTTGCAATTGATTTGAGATCAGATACATTAACTTAAGATGAGTCTATGAACAGTTCAGGCACGAGCTCAATCAGTGCAGTTCTTAGAAAATATACTCCCTACGGACTCCACTTTACTTCCAATCGTAATCCCCAAAGTCATTTTCACAATATTTTATACTCAGGATTTTTTATAGTACAATCGATCTTTTCTTATATAGTTTCTCCTCGTATGTAAATATTAAAACTTAAATGAAAAAGGACTCTCTGAATATACTAAAATTTTGAAATAATTTACAAAATCACTTTATCATGATTCAAAATAAGAGAGGGGCCGGTTAGGTGTATCAAGCACCAGAGTCATTTTTTTCGCAGTGAAAACTTAATAGAATCCAAAACCAAGCCTCATCTCCAGGGGGATAGAGATGTGATGACAACTGAAACTCCATCCCATATGGCTGGATTAATGTCAACAGTCGTATATAGTTTGGGGAAATGCTTGTTGTTTAAATAAAATAACAATATATATTTTTGTTGTTACAAATCATACGATTCAAATTCCTCTACTAAAATGTACTTAACGGGTTGCCGAGCAATTTCTCGGTAACTTAAACAATTCTTTGTAGTCTCTAAGGATCCGTCAGAGACTGTACGCAAAGAATTCAAGCCCAAGAATCTTCCTTCCAAAACGAGCTCGTTTGCTCCGGTCACTCACCTCCACAACGAGCTCGTTTGCTCCGGTCACTCACCTCCACAACGAGCTCGTTTGCTCCGGTCACTCACCTCCACAACGAGCTCGTTTGCTCCGGTCACTCACCTCCACAACGAGCTCGTTTGCTCCGGTCACTCACCTCCACAACGAGCTCGTTTGCTCCGGTCACTCACCTCCACAACGAGCTCGTTTGCTCCGGTTACTCACCTCCACAACGAGCTCGTTTGATCCGATCACTCACCTCCACAACGAGCTCGTTTGCTCCGGTCACTCACCTCCACAACGAGCTCGTTTGCTCCGGTCACTCACCTCCACAACGAGCTCGTTTGCTCCGGTCACTCACCTCCACAACGAGCTCGTTTGCTCCGGTAACTCACCTCCACAACGAGCTCGTTTGCTCCGGTCACTCACCTCCACAACGAGCTCGTTTGCTCCGGTCACTCACCTCCACAACGAGCTCGTTTGCTCCGGTCACTCACCTCCACAACGAGCTCGTTTGCTCCGGTCACTCACCTCGTTCCCTTCGCTCACTCGCCTTTCAGTGTGCTTTAATGTAGGACTTAAGGGCGCTGCGCTCTGGCATGAGTCTGTTAAACTGTAACACGTGGATTTTACCTCTTCGGCTGACAGCTGATTTAATAATTTTAGCAATTTCTTTTCTTTTTAAATTTAATTGCAATCCTAATAACTGATTTTTTGTTTTTATATATTTTTCTATCCTGTAATTTAACGAAATGGTTATAATCAACATTATAAAATTACAATTCAATAACTGATAAATTATTTTTATTTTTGTATCATTTAATAATAATTCAGCGTTCATGCTACAATGTAAAAAAAAAAAAAAAAAAAAAAAAAAAAACATATGTTTATACTGGAGCACGTGGTTTGTGCTTTGACAGTTGAGTCAGCTGTTTACATCAACTCTTTTGTTTTGATTTTAAACTCCATAAGAACAATGTTATTTTTTTTATTTCAATTCAAGATTATAACAAAATAAGAACTTTCCTAGCATAGACATATATGTACATATTATTTTTTCCCATACCAATTTATTTGCAAGCTTTTGCAAAAGTTATTTGCAAATTTTAAAACAAATCGCTCTAGTAGTTTTTGAGATCTGTGTACAAACATACAAATATACCATATTTGTATTAGAGTATAGGATTTAAACAGGCATCAATTTTCTCCATACTAGCATTTTAAAACAGATACATTTTAAATATTTTTCGGTATTATTTTTAAACTAGTACCTCCTATTTTAGAAGAGGCATTCATATCAATTACTTTGTAAAACTAAACTTGTTTCAAATAGGTCAATATAGCAGTATCTATATATTAATAGGCAAACGTGTTTTGTTTCCTCATTTTTTCTCAGCTCGTGTGCATAATAGGAGAAATACACGCAACCGTTGGAAAGGTATAGTCCTGTAGATGAGCAGAATCCCATTCTAATTTAAATCGGACTTTAGGGCTACACCCCACAAGCTTTCAAAGTTCCAACGTTAATCCTATGGAGAAATAATAATTGATTGACTCATTAGACAGCTGTTGTAAAAACAACTGATAGAAAACAGAAATAGGAAGAACAGATGTTTCAGTTATAAGATGTTTTTAAACTTCTTGGGTCCAGATCCAGTGAAATTTTGGTCGAATTTCGATCAGGAGGCGATCTCTAGTTTATCAAATTTGAGAAGTATTAAAATCACAAACTATCCACAAATCCTATATATAACTTTTTGCGATGGAATTTCTAACCAATTGTATATTGGTATATATAATTTATGGTAAACTGAAGATACTGTTCTATTTAATAACAGTTCTAAGGCTTGAGGACCTCGGAGGTTTTAAGGCAGTGACTTATAATTAACTATGCGATACAAAGGTAATGTCCCATGAAATTTAAAAACATACAATCTAATAGTAAGTGAGACGAATTAACCTACGCTTAATGCCAGCAATATTTGTTATCTCTGTTTAAACTTTACCCCTCAAAGTTTAACGAACTGTAGTGCCACCGACCACGTTCTGGACCTCAGGTCTGGGCCTTCAGCCAATCAGTGCACGATTTCAATCATAGCGCAAGAAACACCGGACAATTCTGGGAGGATTACCTTAAGTTGGCTTAACCCCCTTCCTCATCATTCAAGCAATCGTCTGTTAAACGAATTATTCTTCAAGATTGTTAACAGCATAGTCAAAGCATTCATAAACTAATTTCATAGCAACGAAAATATAAAACTTCTTTAAAACTAGTTCTTAATTTCATTCCTCAATAACGTTCTTTCTCCAGGTAAAAGACTTTGAAAAACGCTAACAACTACTGAAAAAAATAATTACCTTTTTTGTTAGACAATGATAATAATTTATAATATTTTAAACATATATTTTTATATATGTTAAGATTCAGCGTTAGTCAACAAAATGATTTTAACGAAAACAAGATTTTATAAAACAAAAGTTATTAATTTGTTTTTTAAAGCATTTATAAAATGAATACATTATTCGATTTGCGTCCAAAAATAATCTTTCATTTCCACGTGGAATAAAAAGTATATTATGAGCTCTCGTTAGGAAAGAAACTTATCGATTGATCACCATGTACAACTTGGTAAACTTGTTTTTGTTCCTTTGTTTAAGGCTGTTCAAACTTAGGCATACTCGAAACCAAGCTAACATTTCACTTTTAACATAGCTATAATATTTTTTCGAGTTCATAATTCTATTGTTTTACAACACATAAATAAAAAAACTAACTTAGGCGTACACTATAGCTAAAAACGATTTGAATTTAAACTACTATAAGTTTAAAATTAATTATAAATAGGCCGAGGTACATCAACAATTTACAACAACGCTTAAAGATTTTCAATAAACGCTGTCACAACAAAACATTCAGAGTTTCGTCGTTTAAATTGAAACTCATTTCAATATAAAATTTGTAATACAAAAATATAAAAATTTCTTTCATAAGTAGTACACAACTAATATTGAGTTACATAATTACAAACGATAATAGTGCGTTGGGCTTATTAATCAATTTTAAACCTCAAATATTTTAAGAATTTTAACCAGGGAAAAATCATTACGTTAAGCAGCAGATCGTAAATTAGGCAGCGGCTGGAGCTAGGGTTCTGGGGCATCACCCAGCGGGCCCGAGTTCAAATCCTGGCACTGTGAGAACAATATCGTTCGGCCACTCCCGTGGTTCACAAGTTGGTTCACCTGCATAGAAAACAATTAAGTGCAGTCCTCTCAGGTAAAAAGAGCTGTCATATGTCCCGTATATTTAATGTGTGCTCTTAGCTGTTCAGTAATTCTGATAGCATCTTTTATTCTGATATTATTTTTCAGGTATGGTGTCTTATCAGCGGAATAAATAAGGTATTTATTCAGAGTTTAATTTAATAACCTCAGGAATGTGTGAAAATAATCTTGTATTCACGAGTGGCTAAACAATACATATAAGAGATTAACATAATTGTATACTAAACTTTATTAGTATATTTCTATATTCTTATATTTTATATATAATGTGACCTTTTGATATCCGTAAAATTTTTTATTTTTACAGCTTAAGAACAATATTCTTATTTGTCCTAATCATATTTTGTGACGAAACAGTTTAATGAACAATTTAAACTACTGTACAAAACAGAGTTGATTACTGGCATTCATGTTCAAACTAATTTTCGCATATCAGAGACTGTAGAAACAAATAGGAGTGACACTAAGGTTGGTTTATTATGATAATTAGAAAAACAAAAAAAATGTGATGGAAATAAAAAGATTAAACATTTACTACTACTTAAATACTTACAAATAAAATTGATATAAACTAAATATATTGCATTGCTATGTAAAACAAATAATAAAAAATTACAGTTTAAAACAAATTTCCAAAACAAAAAAAGTGGAATTTATTTTTACTATTTTGTCATTTTTAATTAGACATTAATAAATAAATAAAAAAATAACAGGAAGAATTCTTCAACTTTCTTACTAATACAAACAACAACGTCAAAATTTAAATTAAGAAGTTTCTAGTACGATTGATTAATTGAGTCAATTGGCGTTTCAGTACCTTTAATTAATTAAATATACTTGTTAGTGTATGACGAAGGCAAATAATGTAACAGAAAAAGCAAATAATTGACAAATAATATTTGCTATTTACTTATATTACCAGGCTTGCAGAGCTATTTTTAGAAAACAAAATGTTAACGATACAACTGACGGCAGGCGGTAATGGTGTTGGCGCCCAACGTTGGTTTATTGTTTCAATTAGTGAGACATTTTACTGATATTCAATTAAGTAACAGATTCTTTTAGAAATTAAAAATGCCTTACATCTTTTATCTCAAAATCATATTGTTAAAAATGTTAATTTTTTAGAGATGATGAGGAATGTGTTTTGTGCTAAGATTGTTTTCTTTCAAATATTTAGTGTATTTTGAGGTTACTATAATATTGGTAAACAATATATTTATAAATACTAATTTAAGTAATAAAATTAATAGCTTAGATTTCGCGTGGATAAATTTTTAATATTAACATACTATAACAGGAATGTTAAATTTAACATAAAACAAAAATATTAACTGAATTGAGTAAAGTTAGTAGCGAAAGAAATTTATATTAATATAAAACAATTGTCACGCAATATTTTACTTTATTTTATAGATAAATAAAATAAATATTTTATTTTCAGTACATATTTAATTTAAAATAGGCAAACATTTAAAACATATATCATAGGGTGACTTACACTATTTATAACTTACAGCTAGTTTTATGTTACAATATGGTTTAATTGTTACACGTATTCAATCATGACGTAGCATTCCTTTTCATAACTACCCATGTTTTCCATCGATAAGCTATTGAGTGGCCAGACATAAAAATTTGGCATATTTTTAAACCTTTTAAGTTGTTCCATGTTTGTGATCTTAGTCAAATAAAATAGTAAATATCCGTTATACAAAGGAAGTAAGTAGGAAAGAAACATTTAGGACCATGTTCATAATACTTAACACTAGGTATGAGAAAAATATTAAATATGAAAAAATAATAATAATTGGAATAATAATATAATCATATGCGCATGTGGATCAAAGCAAAAGATGGAAAAATGTTCAAACAAAATTGGACAATAAACAGGAATGCAACTAACTCAGTAGCCAGACTTTAACCAACACAGATTCATTCAATGTACACTTAAATTATTTGCTTTATCCAACTGAAACTGTAACAAATATCATTGAGTACTATCTCCATCAGATTTTATACTATTATAAACATAAACCGTTTAAATAAGCTGCAGGATCTTTCTTTTAAACTTTTGTTAAATCCCAGATTTAAAGTGTAACAGACATTTGCATACATTTTCAACACATTTTGTTGTTCTTCGCATTTGTTACAACTATTTACAAGATTTTAATGATATTTGGTTTATTTTTGGTGTTCAATTAGAAGTTCATTCAAATTTATACAATAATATATTCGTAGGACGACTTTATCTAGAGGGCTTTAAATTCAGATCTCAGAGGGTACGATTATCATACATTTAAACTGTTAGGCTATAGACTAGAGGAAAGAGAACCCTGCTCTCTTTCGAGATCTTCAGATTTAAGTCCTCTAGGGGTAGATTTACTCGCCATATGCGTAAATAATATACGAAACCCATATAAAATAAACAACAAATATATGGAAGAACTTGAGTCAAGTACGGTATGCAGAACTTGATGTAATAAGCAGAATACCAAGACCCAAATAAAAAAAGAGGAAAAATTGGTGTTCAATTATTTACTCAGTGGAACGTAACAACTATTTAAAATGTAATAGTCTTCTATTGAACATTAAAACTACACTAAACATCATTAAAATCTTAACTGTGATAATTGTGAATGACAATAAAATTTTATGTACATTTGTGTTATGTGTGTATATTTTTATTTTAAAGTTGGTTGCATTTTAAAAGCAGCAGCCTGTATTAAAAGAAAATGCAGAAATTTCTTAATTAAAAAAATATTCTTAAAATGTGTTGGATTATAGTTTTAACAGGCTTCTGCATACTCGTCAGCGGTTTTTGGATAGCACGTTCCTAAAATGTTTCAGTGTGAGATAGCTTTGGGGCTGGGGAGACCCTCGTGGGTGTTATTTCTGTGCTGCCCCTGACGACGATTATCTCACACGTGATCACAGGACTGTTTGAGACTTTGGGGTCTTACTCAAACGGTTTCATTAGGCTTCTCTGCCCACTTTGAACTCCTACGCCATTAGGTATATGTTAAACAGCCTTAAATACTCGTATGCACTTACAGACTTTTCAGTGCTTAAACTTGATTTATTAAATATCAGTAATAGCTTCCTTTCGATGTTATATCTTGTCTCCGAATAGCAAGTGAACAATAAGAGATATATTGTAATATGATTAACCAAAATAGTTGTAAATTCAAATCATTTTGAAATTTTATTCATATCTATTTTATTTTACCCAATGTTGTATTTAGTTTTTGTGTAGAGAATACAAATTGATATGTAACCTCATTAAGCATGTGATTAGTGAACAGATTAGTGAACTCTGTTAACTGATATTTACTACAATTTCACATACATAAAACTATTTAACAACAATACGATTTAATACCATTTAACTATAAAACTGCAATTCTATCACAAATGAGTAGTTTATATAACACATTTCTAGAATGAATCACTAAAATGACCTAGAATCAATTTACATTTAATGGAAATACCACAACAATTCGTCTAAAACGTATTACATTACAGATGCAAAACTAGTATGCAGCAATAAGTGATTTCGAAATATGTATTAATTTCTGAATTAGGTATTGAATTGTAAAGCAACAAATAAGTTTATATGATCAATATCAACAAGACCTACTTGGTAGTAGAACAAAAAAAAAAAAAAAAAGCTAATAGATTCTAGAAAATTACGTCGCTCAAGATTCCACTATTTTAAGTAAAATTATTCAACTGAATTGCTATGTAAAACAATACACTTTTTATAAATTCTACTTATAAATAAATGCTATATTCGGTTGTTCTTTATTTTCAAGTGATAAAAAATAACGTACAAACATTTTACATTACATGAATATATTCGAAATGTATTTAATTTTCTACCAGCGTTAGTACCGTATGGAACTCCTGTCGAGTAAAAACCTGTAACTGTGACCTAAGTACACATTGTTCTCAACTTAATACTCTGCGTCTTACTATCTGAAGCACAAGTCAAAGTATTAACAGTAATCCGCAGCGATCACGGCCCCGCCGTCTGTGCTGCTTGCATCTAATTACACTCTAGGCTGGTTATTTCCTTTCTGAAGGCTTGCATCTTCTCGAGTTCAATAATGCAAGTGCAACTAAGGTAAATTGCTTTACTTTATTAATCAATAAGCCTTCTACCTGCGTTTCTGACAACTTTGAACATATTACACCTCAACAGAAGACTTTGGTATATAATTTATGAAGTTATCAACAAATAATATAAAATCATAAAAATAATTACTAAGGTTATCAATGGAATATATATTCTTTCTTTTAACGCATACACCTTATAAACACGATTGGGTAAAAACTTTAAATGTATTATAAACAATGTAATGAAATTTCAAGGCATTGTAGTCATACTTCGAAAGAATCATTTATAATAGCCAATCTTTTTTGTTCTATGAAATAATTTTTTTAATTACTCATCCTAAGAAATTATTGATTAGTAGAATCTCAATAAGCCTATTATGAGTTTCTTTCAAATTATTGGAGACTAGAAGGAATCACACCCAAAAATAGACATGGAAGGAACAAAACACAGTCAGACATTCACACTTTTTTACAATCAGTATCCATGTCATGGAGGAAATGATGATGCCGTGAAACTAAACGCTAGTTAGAGTGCCTACACTACAAACGCTTTGGCGGTTAAAGGGCAGGGTAATTTGCTTGTATAATAACACTGAGGGGAAAAGCTTTTGGCATCCTTATATATTTTGTCCTTAGGGTGGATGTTTTTAGAAGAATTAATATTATTTAATTTTAATTATATATTAACTGTATTAAAATGGTAAATAGTTAATTAAAAATGAAAAACCGTTAATTTCCAATCTTGTTTAATTTGTTTAGCAATAGCATAGTTGTTCAATACTGTGTTTGATGACTATTTACATTTACTGGTTATTTATTTTTGTATTTTAAAACACCTGAACGAAAACGTCAATGTGGTCTGTTATACAAATATATAACGCAAAGGTAAAATCTTGCATGTAATTTAAACTAGCAGTTTGCATTATGGGTAAATGTGTAAAAAGTACTATATACTATATAGTGATGATTCCACAATATTTGAAAAAAAACTTTCTATTTATAATATCTATTTTACTACAAAACCAGGCCGGACAGTCTAATTTCAAAATTTATAAATATTTTCGGATATCAATAAAGCGATTTTTGACGACCAGCAACGTGGGGAAACTTAATAACATCTAATCCAAGCGTCATCTCCAGGGGGATTAGAGATGTGATGACAACTGAAACTCTATCCCATATAGCTGGGCTAATGGCCAACAGTAGTAAATGTTCATTGGAAATACTTGTTAAAATAAAATAACACTTTATCGTATTCTGATCACAAAGTCTTCACAGGTTGTAACCCACTAAATGTACTTTAAGAGGATAAAGTTAAACTAGCATTCATTTGCTTTATACGAACATGTTATAATATATATTATAAAATTAGTTAAAATTCTTTTCTATACTGTAACTATGTTTTTAGTTTACAGGGGAATTCTTCCCAACTACTTTGTAACATTTAATTTATATTACAGTAATAAATTAAAATTTATTTTTCAGGCTAATGTGAGATGTATTACATTCAAAATAAGGAAACACACCAGTTAAGAGTTCTTTTTACTAAAACTACTGTAAAAACATATCTAGATATTTAATTAATAATGAAAAACTTCGAAGAAATTTTCCTTGCCAAGCGGTGTATATACTGTGTACTTCTCTATACTGTATATTTTGTACAAATATAATCCTTATAAGTTTCAGGACCTAGTAGGTTATCTGATAGTGACTTTAAAACATGTCATACAACTCAATAACGTGTGGTTCCATGAAATTGATTTAATTACATGCTATATTATGATTAGTACTATGAATGAACTAACCTCCTATTCCAACATTTTTTCCATCCCCGTTTAAACTTAACTATTCAAAGTTTAACGAACTGCTGTGTCCCAGACCACGTGCTACACCTCAGGTCTGGGCCTTCAGCCAATCAGTGCACGATTTCAATCAGAGCGCAAGAAACGCCGGACAATTCTGAGGTAATTTACCTTAAACTATCTTACCTCCCTCTGTCATCTTTCATGCAATTGTCGGTTAAAAAAATTATCATTCAAGACTGTTAACAATATTCTTCAAGGGATTTATAAACTGATTTCCCAACTATGACAATATAAAGTTTCAATAAATATCTAGTACTTATTTTTATCTATTTTTCATTATTTTCATTGCCTTTTAAAGTTTCTACTTCTGTAACAAGCTGGAACATATCCAAGAAAGCTATAAGATATATTAACTATATTTTTCACCAAAAAAGGATTCATACTATGGTTAACACTTAGGCCTAATTTTATGTATGTAAAGAAGGAAATTTAAAATATAATAATACAGTATATTTGATTTACTTCTTCTTCAATCATTGATCAAATAAAGGCATTATTTTGCTTTAGTTACAAAAATAATCTTGTTTCCAAGTAGAATAAAAAGTGAATTATGAGCCCTCGTTATGAAACAAACTTATCGATTGATTACCATGTACAAGTTGGTAAAGTTGGTTTTGTTCCCTTGTTTGAGACTGTTCAAACTTCCTCGAAACAAAGCCAACAGTTCATTTTGTACACCAGTTAATTACACTATTTAGAATTGTCAAGGTCATAGTTTTAATTACTAGGCCTAATTAGTAGATAAGTCATATTATTAAGTTGTTTGATTACAAAAAATACGTGTTTTGTCTTTTTTCAGTTACCTTGAATTTTTCATGAATGTCAACTAGAAAAATCTGTACTGATCCATTAAGTCACTACCACTACTTATTTGTCTTGTAATTCCGTTAGAGGACTAAAACTAACATTCAAGCGTATTTAAATACGTAATTTGATCAATATAAAACCACAATAAGATTAAAATATCCTTATTAAACAGACTAAAAAATAGTAAAAAATGATTTAAAGAATAGTTTAGGCTAGGCTAGGGTAGGGATTGGGCGTAGGGCGGGTTCAAGAGTTGTAAAGGTTATTTTGTTGGGTTAGGGATGGTTTGTTGTGATTTATGATTTGAGTAACTTCAGAAAACTTTATTCATTATTCGTCATTCCATAAATAAAGCAATTCAAACGTGGCTACTAAACTGATCACATACTGTGCGGACTATGTATTGATACATAATACGATGAAAGCACATGGTTTCCACCAACTGTTAAACGATAAATTGCATGTTAAAATAGATTAAGAGCAGTATATTCAACTTAACACAAAATACTGATTGGAAATTAATTTATCTTAAAGCCAGAAAATTGTTATAGTGAATTAACGGAAAAAATCATGAAAATGAAGTAAAACCACTTCCCAAACATACGAAAATGTTAGCATTTTATCTCTTCAAATAACAATTGCAACTATCTCATCGATTTTATACTCAATTTTAAATTTTATTTTATTTTCGTTTAAAAACTTGTATTAATATTTTGAATTAATGCTCTTCAATGTTCCTTAGCTATTACATGGTTCTGTAATAGTTGTTATTATGATTTCATTTTTCAGGTATGATTACTCATCAGCAAAATATGTAAGCTTTTTTCACTTTTTACATTTTATAATCCCAGGAGTGTTGGATGAATCAGTTATACACGAATAATTTCACAATACATAAAAGTAGGTAAAATAAAGTTGCATAATACTTTATTTGCGAATTTATATATTAATATAAAACTATGTTGGCTAAACTTTATGTTGAAAATATATTCTTTACTGCCTAAAAAACTTACTTATTTGTCATTACTGTGTTTTCTGTCGAAACAGTTTATTTAACAATTTATTAAACTTCCCATCAGCGTTGATTACTGGTATTCACGTTCGAACTAATTTTTGCATGTTAGTGACGGCAGATGCAAATGGAATTGAAGTCAGTGTTAGTTTATCATGTCAGTTAGTAAAGCAAATAAATACATAATGGAATTTAATAGCTTAATATTCGTAATACTCATTTTATATATTTGTATAACATACCTCTCTGCAAAATAACTCTATAAGTTGTAAAACCTTTAAAAAAACTAACTGCATGTCATCAACTAACAAAGCAAACTATAAAACATTAAGCAGAATATTCTTGAATATTGTTGAACCTTCATGGACGCTAAGCCCAATAGAAATAAATAAGTTGTGGTTCGTTTATTATCGTTGTCTGATGTAGGCTACACTATAATCGAACACAATAAACATCTGTGTACTATAATTGGTCACCAATTGTAATATCCTGACTATTCAGTATAAACAACTTGCCATTATTATCAAACTTAATGGCTTAGTTAGGCCAATCTGCATTCACTAATAGAAGTAATCACACCATAGTTTTTATTTCAATTTATTGGTTACATTTTATTTCAATAATTATCTAACGAGAATTCATTAGAGGTTGAAAGAAATTCGCCTAAAATATTAAATTGAAAAATATTGTGTTTTAATTTACACAGAATAACATTAAATAAGGATAGTATGGAGAAAATAAAAATTGGCATTCCTTGTGTGTGAAAGGAGGTTGGAAGAAATTCTACTTTTGGGCAAAAAGCTTAAACATGAAAAATCTATGTCTCCATTGAAACAATTCTATTCATGATTCAGTTTTGATGGAGTCCTGTTCCTTATGGTCATGTAAGACCGAACCATCCAAGGACTGTTTTAAGATACATGACATATTAACATTGGCTTATGTAAAATTGAATTAACTGTTAACATAAACATTCATATGTGCTCAAGTTTCTATTATGCACTTATTTTTTCATTTTTATATTATTGACTGAGGCATTTTTAATTTCTTAATAGGATTGATCCATAATCCACCTTTTCCCTCTCTAATTTATAAGTTTTGTCAGTAAGTATCATTAATAGCTCCATGAAAAGTGTCAACTGTTTCGGCCCTGCTAAGGATCGAGGTCTAGAAACTCTTACTTTCCCAAAGGAAATACACTATTTTTTTACCTTTTCATACAACCTCCGCAATAAAAACAATATACCAAAATACAGTCTAAGAATCTACATTCTCAAAAGATAATGCATAAATTTCATAGCTCTTTTTATTACCTTTCCAGCAGTCATCAAGGAATTATAATTTCTAGAAGTTAGATGTTAAAAAAATTGGAAGGATCCTAAGATTGATATTTGCTTGTAAAAAATTGTCTGTAAGAACTAAATTTATAGAATTGTTTTTATTTCAATTCAATTCCTATTTGTATTTTGTATTTTGTGTCTATCTACGCCAGAGGCATTTTTAACGTTTTGACGGGGAACGGTCCAAACCCCAGTCTTGTTACTATCTAACATCGACCAGTTGTTAGAAAGCATCATTAATTAATAGCCCAATGACAAATTGCAACTGGGTCCGGAATCGATCCTTTAAAAAGCTACTAACTTTCCTCAGGATTGAACCGGCAACCTTTGGATTCAAAGGCTAGCACTATAACCACTCAGCTACCCAGCCAGTTAAAAATTATAATATATATAAAAAATACTATATATTATAATATTTGTATAGGTTTATTAACATTTTAATATTCTTGAAAATTTTCTATGATTGTATAATTTGTATACCAAAAAAGTGCACCTCCAATACGCATTTACTCGTATGAACTGATATCAACGATGTAATAATGTTGAACGTAATAAAGCGTTCTTTGACACGGATGCTTTGTCAGCCCAACAGCCGTCACAGTGTCGGGTAATATCGCCCTGACGCCTGACTCGCCCGTCACCGTATAATATCGAGTCGCGGTATGCTATACAACGCTCCTCATATACTGCAACTCCACTACTGTAGCGTATATGGTGCGAGCAAAATTACGGCACAATACATTCTGACATGGAGCAACGAGTGTTCAAACGTCCAAGGATGATGTTCTTTTACAAAATCTGTTTGTTGTTTGCATATTAAAAATAATAAAAATGGTGAATTTTATATATTGGATTAACAAGAGCTAATAATAACTTAAAATTTCAGGTAAAGAAGGGAATTGTAGGGCAAATGTAGTTAGCATACAAGCATGAGCCTGCTAGAATTGGTCAATATGATTTGATAATGTTTTTATTTACATTGTAAACGATTATTATATTAATAATTAAAATTACATCTCATTTGTTTTCTTTATTTTATTACGAGAAAGGAATACTACACCTAAAATATTATATTTATAACTGTCAACTACAAGCGTATATTTGAAAATATGGAAAAAACTTTCAGGTGCTATTTGTAAAACACTAATCACTCACTTACAAGAGAATATACAAAATTATTGGGCACACAGGGTTAAAATTTGCCATTTAACTTTCTACTTGCTCAGAGGTGCTCGAAAAAAATGGTTTTGAAAAACTCCTTAAGGACTCGGTCCTTATAGGACCTAAAATTTTGTATTTAATGATATTCTTATGGTTCTTTTTTTAAGAAATTAAGAAACTAAGGATCTGAAAAAAAACTATACTAAATAACCGATTGGGTTGAAATTTTGTTTAGACACTTCACTATGTTCATTGAAAAAAATTCGAAAATTCCTTCAAGGCTCAGCCCCACAAGAGTCACATTTCATTATAACTCTTTAGGCTGAAGACTTCTTCGGATTTTATGATATGAAAAGCAGCTACTAGTCAAGTGATATTTTTATCTACTAAATTAAATTAAATAATGGAGCGTAACAGTTAGTTTACAAAAAATAATATACACCTGTTTGTTTTCAAATAATAATACTTTACAAATATAATCAGTTGGTATGGATTTTCCTGACTTGATAGATCTAACCTAGACCGCAACATGATCTGCCGCAGTGCAGCCGCCATAGAAGCACTTGTAACATGGTGAGCAGTGTAGGCTGTGTCTAGTCTAGTATGGCAACACCTGCCGACCGTCAATATCTACTATATCAAACCTACACACCGATCAATACCTACCAATCACGGCTATACACATATAATGTATCTTGCACTTTAGTGTGTGTGTCTCTTCAAACCATGCAATTAAGGGAATTGAATTGTATTGGTTTGTTTCGTTGTGATTATCTTTTCATTGAAAAGTACATAAATGTATTATTACCAGTTACTTATTTATTTTATTCGATTGTCTCTATATTTTTAATTGTTTTACACTGTACCAAAAATAGTTATATGTATACACTCTCTCTAATGTATTTCAATTTACTGTTCAACCAAGAAAAATACTGAATGTATAGAAAATGGAACTTTGTGCACGCTAGAATAGCAAGCATAATTTTTTTTCTTTCTATTGTGTGACTGTGAATTTATGGCCATGACAAATGTATTAAATGGTGTGCCCGAAAAAGATGTAATTCCCAACTTTATAAACCATTTTATAAATATTTTTCCAAAATAAACAATGCTTAACTACGTAATATGGTTTTACATCTATTAGGTGAATGGGAATCAGTATTTTGTTTTTGTTGTTTCGCCGAAACTATACAAGTTATAGAGATAAACAATATAGCAAACAAGAGGTCATTAAATGCCATTGAAGGGGTTTTTCTTTTTTAAATGCCGGATATTACCAGTTTTAATAGATAGAGCACATGAAATCGCTTAAAAATTATTTGATGGGTTTTAAGGATAGTATACCATGTTTTAAAATCAGTTTTGCAATTTTAAGGACGATAGAGAGAGCAAAAAGAGTATGGTAGTAAAGTGCATATGCATGATAGTAAAGTGCATATTCATGTTTTATTTTTGCGACTGTCTTATCTGTTTTCAGGTTTGGCTACGGACTTCTAGTGTCAACTGTGAAGTATTTTTACTAAGTACAGAGTGGGAAAAAGTCTGGAAACGATTTAATATCCTTAAAAGTATTAAAGTAAAGCTAAGACTTTTTACAAATTGATTTTGAGTGACAAAACCTACTTCCTAAAGCACTTATTGTCCTTGGGCCTCCAAGGGGGGACGGCCCAGAAGGAGTCAGAAGAAAAAAAATGTAGCATAGGTCAATATGTACATCAAATTAAAGGTCTATAAGAATAGAGAACAATGCTGCAAACCCGACCTCAAAAGAATGACCGAGTCAAAAATAGAGTCGATCAAACTTTGCATAAAATCTGGTTGCTGAAAACAAAAAATGTAATAGCACCCGATGCACTCGACTTTTTGCATTCAGGCTTATAGCAAATTGATTAGAATGCAAAGCCCTTCAAAATAATTTATCATATGACGTAGGCCAATGTAGTTTTCCCAAGACTCCCTTTATGGACGCCCTAAAGTGGAAGTCGTATACTAGGATACTGCAATAGCCTACGTCATATGACACATCATTTTAAAGGGCTTTGCATTCTTAGCAATTTGACTCGAACCCAACCTCAAAAATTCAAGTGTATAAGGAGTTTTTTTTTGCATTTTTTATTACAGAAATATGATTTTTATGCAAAGTTTGATCACCTACCGTTTTTAATTCGGTCATTCTTTTTTGGGCTTGTGGCATTGTTCTCCATTCTTTGAGACCTTTAAATGGATGTACATAGTGACGTAATCTTACATTTAAGATCTTCATCTGCTCCTTGTGAACCTTCCCCCTTAGAGGTCTAAGAATAATAAGTACTTTAGTAAGTGGATTTTTGAGACATTCAATTGGAAGAAAATCTATATGTAAAGTTTTAATACTATTTCTTAAATACTTTTTGAAGATATTAAATCGTTTACAGATTTTTTCCACCCTGTATTATATGTACTTCTTCCATCAGAAAACGGGTTTAGATTCCAACTCCAGAATTTGTTTTGATAAATCAGTGATGGTAAATGTCTACAGTAATTTACTAGAAAATAACATAAAGTCTTCTTCACCAACAATGAAAATAATTAATTTAACTAAATAGTTTTTTTTACTAAATAAGTTAGCACTTCAAATTTAAAGTAGATACGTTTCCAGTCAAAATAATTAGGCTAATTAGTTGAATCAGTATGCAATTCTATTGCTTTAACTTAACTAACTAAACCCCCTAGTGTATGATGAATAGAAGAAAAATAACGGATAAAATAGAATATATGATGTAAATAATATTAGTTTATTTATTGAACTTATATATAAGCTATTTATTTATTTATTTATTTCATGAAACCTTGCG
The DNA here is from genome assembly GCA_030545055.2 of Neoaliturus tenellus. Classification (NCBI taxonomy): domain Eukaryota; kingdom Metazoa; phylum Arthropoda; class Insecta; order Hemiptera; family Cicadellidae; genus Neoaliturus; species Neoaliturus tenellus. The sequence goes on along the minus strand of CM061534.1, from coordinate 201,791,439 downwards.
GAGCTGTTTTTAGAAAAGCGATAAGACTGACGGCAGGCGGTAATGGCTTTGGCGCCAAACGTCAGTTTATTGTTTCAATTAGTGAGACATTTTACTGATATTCAATTAAGTAACAGATTCTTCAGGAAATTAAAATTATCTTTCTCTTTTATCTCAAAATGTCATTCTTAAAAATGCAATTTTGGTATATTCGAAGAGGAATGTGATTGAGCCATTGTTATTCTAGGACTGTTTTCCTGCAACTGATTTGTGACTGTCGATTATTTTGATGTTTCAATAATTTTGGTAAACAATTGATTTATAAACTTTAATTTATCTAATAAAAGTAATATACTCCGGGGTTGATTTTTTTTATTATTGTGGAGATGTTGAATGCTGCTCCAGGAATGTTAAATTTAACATAAAACAATCTTATTTACTGGATTTAAAAATATACCATAGTAGCAAAATAAATTTATATAAAATAAATATTTTATTTTAAGTGAAACTTTAGTTCACACATCACAACAACACAGCATGTGTAAACAATATTTTTTTTTTAATTATTCATTGTGTGCCGTATATTATGCATACCGTACCGCTAGTTTTAAGCTTTCAGACGGATGAAGTTTTACATATGCAAACATGAAATAGCAATTCCATCTGCATGACTACCTATTCATTCAATCGGTACCGTTAAGCTATTGAGTGGTCAGCCCTGATCAAACCCTTATTTGCATATTCACCAATGTTAAGCCTCGAGGAGCATTAGAACTAGATTACTCAATTGCACATAGACTCACATAATTAAACTAATTTTTCTTTTTTTTATGAAAAATGCTAAACATATTTCAGTCTTTCAATGTTTGCAATAGATATAGACTTTTTTAACCTGAAGCCTGTCAAGTGATTCCACGTTTGTAAAATAAAACAGTAAATTGCCGTTTTACCAAGGAGGTATGTAAGAAAGGCAAAGTTAAGGAGCATGTTCACAGTAACTAAAAAATACAAATAAGAAAAAATATGGAAATCGCAATTTTGGAAATATTTATGGAATTATAAAATTGGCACGCGGATCAATGCAAACAGTTTTATAGACTTATAAAAAGGACCAACTAAAATTCTATACAATTAGGCAACAACTCAGTAGCCAGACTGTAAACAACACAGAATAATTGAAGAGTGCACTTTAGAGTATTCGCTTCGTCTAACTATGACTGCAACAAATCTCATTGAATATTATCTCCATCAGATTTTGTATTATGAATAAAAATCCAAAGTTTAAAAGAGCTCCAGGGTCTTTCTTCCAGAATTCAATCCGCAATTTGAAATGTACATATGCAAACATTGCATATATTTCGGTTTTTAAATTTGCCCATTAGAATAACATCGATTTTTGTTTGAGCATTTTAAACGTCAATTAATGTACAACTGTGATGTAGTGTTTGGTGATCACTGATATTCACAATATTGGATTGGTTGGATTTCATTGATTTAGAACTAAATGTAACTTTTGAATTGTATCAAAATAAAATGCTCGATGCCTAGCAACACGAGCACTAGTTGGTAAAAAATACCTATTTTTTTTAGATTCTAGTTGTAACAGCTTTCTTCATGCAATCAGCGGTTTTTGGATAGCACAGTCCTAAACTGTTTCAGTGTGAGATAGCTATGGAGCTGGGGAGACCCTCGTGGGTGTTATTTCTGTGCTGCCCTGACGACGATTATCTCACACGTGATCACAGGACTGTTTGAGACTTTGGGGTCTTACTCAAAGAGTTTCATTAGGCTTCTCTGCGTCCCCACTTTGAACTCCTGCTCCATTAGGGACAGTTAAACAGCCTTAAATACTCATATATACCTACAGAAGATTTAATGTATTAACTTTATTTATTATATTATAAGAATTTACTTTCTTTTTTACATTCCTTTTGTTATACAAAGTACCTACTACAACAAAGTATATTTTGGAATATTAACTAACAAAATTATTATAAAATCATTTTAATATTATTAGTATTTCTACTAGTTCATAAATTGAATAGATTGTTAAACAATTTATTAGGTATTTTATTTAATTTATATTGATATTAAATTTGTATTTTAATAGAAAAATGTCCTATAAAATATCTTAGTTCACTTTTACGTTTTCTAGTGAATAAAAAACTAACAGAACACAGATAATAATACTTAAATACGATGTTAAAGTTTTCATGAGGTATGGTTGAAAGTTGAGTACACTACATAACTAACATCTTAAACCGTTAAATTATATATTAAAATTTACAAACAACAAGAAAGTTAAAAAATTACCAACGACCTTGGTATAGGCCTAAGTTCGTAAAGATCTGACAACAGTAAAAGGAGTTATTGACATTTTCTGCAGGAAAACATTAATTTTGCTTTATAGCTCATGAAAATTAAAATTAGTTTAATATAAAATCGCAACAACTCCGTTATTTGTAGTTATATCCTTACAAAATTAATTATAATTATTTTGTCGCTTTTTGTTATTGATACAAGTTTAATGAACTTTCGCTGTTTTGAGATATTTGAGTTTAAAAACTTAAAAGGCCACCATTTTTAAAATACACGTTTTAAATCTTTTTCCCTGGAAATCAACAATGGAGTAGTAAAGACTTATGCCAAATATAAACTTAATAAACCCATCCATTACGGAAAAAAATTTTAATGTAAAAATAAAATGGTGGCTAGTAGCTTGACGAAACATTTTAGAACATACTTATGTTCCCATGAACATTTTTGTTTATTTTGATCCAAGGAATCACCACACGGAGTTTCGGGAGACAGTTTAAGAACCCCCTGTATATCTCTTTATATATTTTTTGAGTGATGAACTTAATTGAACTTTCTCAAAACTAATTCAAACCAACGTTTTTAACTGGCTGGGTAGTTTAGTGCTTATGGTGTTCTGCTGTGAATATAAATTCTTCCATTCTGGTCCTGAGGAAACTTTTTTAATGTTCGATGTTGAATCCAGTTGTCCTGGGCTGTTAATTATTTACGCCTCATAAATATAATTATTAAAGTAAATTTAGAAAATAAACAAACGCAATGCATATATTGTTAAAATCCGAATGAAACTTTTTGGAACATAAGTTGTAATAAAACAAAACGACCTTTCTATCCAAATATTACTACCCAAATAAAAAAAATAAATAAATAAAAAAAATAAATACCATGAAATAAATATCATTTTATTGAATCTCGTCACTAGCATGATTATTGCAACGACTAAATACTTTCACTTTCATGTTTAAACTGTACAGTTAATCATTATAAAACATTTAACATGTACAAACATTTTTTTGTGTCCCACATTCAACACAATGGCAACAACACTACAAAACCCGGTTAGCAAAGCAAACATCCTTCTCTCTCTCTTGCTCACTCTGGCGGAACAACAATACTTGTTTTCAAACACGCAACCCCGCATACATCAACAATAGTAATACATACAGTACATAGGAGGATGGAGTGTTATTGATCCTCTGCGCTTTGGATTGCAATTTATTGTGACTGAAAATGACAATTACTGCAATCAAGTAAATGGTGTTAGTAGTGTCAAATTGTTGGTGCTGGCTCAGTTCAAGGTCACCTGAGGGATGACGTCATCGAGGTCAATGACCTCACCGATGACGTCATCGATGACGTCATCGATTGCGTCATCGATGACGTCATCACTAATGACGTCATTTCTATGACGTCACACCCATGACGTCACAGAAATGACGTGCTGATGACGTCATCACCCCTTACGTCATCAAAATGACGTCACCGACGCCACTGAGGTCAAGGTCACGCCGAAACTTAAAATTTTTTGGCACTTTTGCCGTTTCTCGCACTACGCTCCGAGTTTCAGTCAGAGTCCCCGTGACCTTGACCACTTGGAGCGAATTTTCGACGAGAAACGGCAAAAGTGCCAAGTTAAACTCGAGTTTCTGACATGACCCTGCCTAAATGGGCAATCGGTTATCCCTCAGGTGACCTTGAACCAGCACAACACCAACAATTTGATATTACTGTGACCTTGAAAACCTAACAACGGAGCGCCGACACCGATGCGCACCCCACGACAGCCACCGAGTTACTGACTGCCAGGCTCTGTGTACTCTAGGTATATGGGGAAGTGGAGGGGGAAATCTCAAGGTCATCCAAATGGAGTTTTAAAAAAGTTGAAGAGTAGAAAGACTACTCTTGTGCTTCCTGGGCGACCTCATCAATCTCTAATGGATCTGTAAACCAATCTGATCTGTAGCGGCAGGAGTCCAGAAAACAGGTGCACCACCCATCAGGTTGTCCGTAGCATTTCCGACAATTGGTAAGATTGGAGAAGTGAAATTTAATACACCGCTGCGGACAACAAGTATAAAAGTATTTGGATTTGTAGATTTTGAAAGTTTGTAGTACCGGCGGTGGCAGCTGTTGGTTCTTGCATCTACACCTGCAACATCCGAAGCATTCACATTGCCGGCAGGCCAGCCCATCCACTTGCCACTTTGGTAAGAGGAAACACTTATCCTCACAGCAATAGGTTGTCCTCGTCTCTTCCTCCCAACGCTTCTTTGCACAATATGTGACGCCTTGTATCTCCAAACACCTATGCTCGCAACATGAGATGCGCTTACTTTCCATAGTTGATGTTGCTTTGACGAGGGAGCACGATGAAGTGATGCTGTGGTCAGTGGGAATGGGGTTTATATAAACTAAGGTGAGTGGAGGGGGAAAGGTCAAGGTCATCCAAATGGAGTTTTAAAAAAGAAAAGAGTAGAAAGACTACTCTTGTGTATCTATAGCGATTTCATTGATAGTGAGTGCTTCTGTATGCCAAGTTGATCTGTACTGACAGGCTCCTAAATAATGTTTGCAAAAACCTGCAAAATGATTGTTGCACAATTTGCAGCCAGTTAGCTGTTTTAATGTGAATTCAATGCAACGTTCAGGGCAACAAGTGTACTTATGCCCTCTCATCTGGTACACATGGAATGTCTTCAACTCCGGTTTCGGCTTCTTCCAAGACTTGCACTTACACATGCATTGACCAAAAGCTTCACATTTTCTACACGCCAGGCCATCCGCAACATCAATGTCATTCGGCCATGAAAAACATTTCCGTTCGCAACAGTAGTTGAGTTGACTCTCCATGTTGCTGTGGTGAAGGTGCGCGATGAAATGATGCTGCAGTCATTGAGAGTGCACCTTAAATAAACTCAGTGGAGGGGGAAAGGTCAAGGCCATCCAAACGGAGTTTTAAAAAAGATAACTAGTCGTCCTCCTCCTCCTCCTCATCCGTTGTACTTAGAGAGCTGTCAGACGAAGAGCCCCGTGCAGGTGCTCCCCAGATGAAAAACAAATCAATTTTAAAACGAAGACCAGGATCTTGCATCATCAATTCCTTTAATTTGTCACATACTAAGTCGACCTTGTGTAAGGTGTCAACAACAAGCTTCCAATTCGTTGGTTCGATATAACTTGTAGTAGAGTCTGCCTCGCTGATAACCACATCCTCCGGCCGTATTGGAGTGTAAAGATGTGTAAAGTTCTTTGGCTGTAGCTGAGGTTCAAGCTGGCTGGAAGTGGAAGGTTGAGTGTGGACCCCTGTCGCATCGAAATCCATAGTCATTCTACATTCAATGTTGGGGTTTTCGTTTAATACATACACCAATTTCTCATGCAACATATCCACTTCTGCCGAGTCTTGCAGATGAACATTCCAGGAAAATGGCCATTCTTCATCTGTAGTGGAGTCAACTCGAGAAAGAGTGCTGTCCGCCATGATAGCTAAACAAGGAATGATGTGAGCTACAGACTGTGGTAACAGTATTGAAAAGTAGAGGGGGTAAACCAAAAGTACGTGGAGGGGGTATTTTCAAGGTCATTTAATTTGGGTTTTAAAAAAAAGGAAATAGTGGAGGGGGAATTCTCAAGGTCATCCAATTTAGGTTTTAAAAAAAAAAGGAATGAAGCTTACTCCTCTTCAGCCTCGTTGTCCCCTGCATCTTCATCAGCCTCATCTTCATCGACGTCAGACTCGCCGTAAGGATAGATCGGGGACATGGGCGAATATTGTGGAGATTGTTGACCGTTGTTGTCGTCCCCTTGCATTCTAACTTGGGACCAATCATAATTTAAATTCATTTGTATTATGATCCCAGGGTTGTCCCGCAGTATTTCCTTCATACGTTCGCAAATTGACTCCAAATAGTGTACACTATCGACCGACAGTGTCCAACCCGTACTTGTACCGACATCAGTAGTGGAGTCAGCTTGGCTGATGGTGTTGTTGTCTGCCATGGTTGCTTGTCGGACAAGGAATGACGGTTGATGTGATGCTCATGCAGGAACATGGTGAAGTGGTGGGGGGTGTGGTGGAGTAGTGGGGGAATTTTCAAGGTCATCCAAACGGAGTTTTAAAAAAAGGAAAACTTACAAAGTAACATTGAAACTTTCCAATTGATGGTGGCGAGCGTTTTCTTCTGCAACCTTGCCGACACATGTGACTATGCCGTACAGTATGAAAAGTACAACCATAATAAGGCCGAACAATAAAAGATAGCCGTTGACTATCATGATATTTTCTGAGTGGATCTGTTTTCTTCTTATCGCCCTCTCCTGCATCCTCTTCTCCAACTCGTGGACGAAGTCACAACATGCGTGAGGACACCTTTCATCTGTTGGTAGGTTTGCCATTGTTGATGTTGTCGGTGTGGCTGTTGAAGATGGAATGAGGTTTCCAATTGCGATGTGCCATGTACACCAATAGTCAAGTGGTGGGGGTAACAAAGCAGTGGAGGGGGAAGTTTCAAGGTCATCCAAATTGTGTTTTAAAAAAAACCTATCTTGTTACTGAGCTTATATGTCAGTAACAAGATAGGTGTTTCTGCTCTTTTACTTCTTTAATATAATGAAAAAATATACATATTCTACAATGGTTAGGACAAGAAATACAACTGCTAGTCAGCTGAAGTAGTCCAAGTTGTCTGGCTCGGTCTTCATGGACGCTGGTGAGGAAGCCGTCGAGGAGTGTCCAGGCTCTTCCTTTGACTGCCGGGTGTTCCGTATATTGCAAGCGTAAACTTGCACATTTATACGGTAGCCTCGTGCCACCATCAGCTGCAACTCCTTGTATAAGTCGTTTAGCTCCTGCTGAGTCTTGATGCTCACCTCCTCGTAACTTGCGCAACTAACGTTCAGAGACATCTTGATGTTGCTAGGTTGGCTGCTGGAGTAGAAATGAAGCCGAGGCACAGCGCTTGGAGGTACATGAAAAAGTGGTGGGGGTAATAGTGGTGGGGGTATAGAAAATCCAATTAAACAGTTCTAAACTTTTTCCATCGATACAATGGAATGGAACAAATAGCGCAGGTGTCCTTGTAATTTTCAAATCGAAACAGTGGCGCTAGAAATCCGAATTGTTTTATACCACCATCCTGTACGAATCGCCGAAGGTCTCTGACGGCGGCCTCGCCACAAGGCCTACAAAACTTTTCCCCGTCGTGGAACTTATACCAGGAGTATTCCGAATACCCTGTATTTTCCCTCCTGTAGCGTTTGACATCTTCTTTTATTGTTAGTGGGATGTTGTCTTGTAAACATGTTGGGAACAAGTCCTTGTGAGTTATAACTCGTTGTATGCAAAGCTCGTACAAGGTGCTCATCGTTTGCTAGTTGGCAACAGACTGACCGTTTTTCGCATCCAAGCAGGTTTGAATCCTAGTGCGGTAGTGGGGGTAATTACAGTAGTGGGGGTAATTGTGAAATGCAAAGGTCAAAGGTCAAGGTCACCCGCGAAGTTTAAAAAAAATGCAACATATCAATACGTGAAGTCTGTCACATATTGATATGTTGCATTTTTTTTTTTTTTTTTTTTTGTCTTTTATGATTTGTTTATTTATAAAACATTACAACAACAACATATGTACAACATTAAAACTTAAATCTAACACTGCTGCTTGTCAGCGATGTGGATGGTCAACTCTGTAGAATTGCTACCCGTGCAGCCGTGGGACACCAGGTATAGACACCCGGGTTGAATAGAGCGAAGATCCTCGTTTTGTAGAAGATGGACGAATCTCTTGGGCAGGTACACCTGGAACTTTGGTTCATCCCCCGGAGTAAACGGTGCCTCGCTGAGACTGCAGCAGATGGCCTCCCCAACTGTAGTCTCCATCTTCTTCATAGCATGGATTATGTAGTGCTTCTCGTCTTTTAGTTCCGAGCACTTCTTTACAGGTAATATTGTTGACTTGGAGTGAGCATTGAACTGCTCGACCAAAGTCTGAAGGAACTGGTGAGATGCCATGGTCAGGTTACAGATCGTCTTCTTGCTCGGAGATGTTGTCGTCTCGGAATCTCGAGTAATACTCATGCCAGGTCCCTGTCTGCTCCCCACTTATATACTCTCCGTTACCCCCACCACTCCCCAATTCCCCACTTTGAAGGTAAGAGGCGAGTTTATAGGCATTTTTCAAAGCGCAATGTCTATCTTTATCATGTTCTGGGCTTTTTGTACAAATACATATGGTTTCCAGCATGTATTGATAATTCTTATCCAATTCCACATCATTAACCGGAACATGAGTAAATCCTTCGATCCATCTTTTCTTTTCCAGCCCCTTTGTGTAAATATTGGTAAACTTGTCTGAAAAGTGATGCATAATGTGATACAAGTCCGTGTAACTTGTAAAACCATCATACCAATCGATATGATGGAAGTGTTTTGAAATCCATCTGTTGGTAGTAGCGGCTTTACTAGTTAAAGACGAATAAGAACATGGTGGTTTAAATAAAAACGAATAAGGAACACTTGTATTCATGTCCAAAAACACAAGTTCTTTTATAATGAATCTATCATCATTACCACGAAACGCTTGAAACTCAATAATACCAGGCTTGGACTTTACTTGTTGTTCTTCTCCCTTGTCCATTTTGAAGGTCACACGTCTGCTCATTACGAAGTCAGGAGGTCAACTGATTTCCACACCACGGTAGGTACTACTTTTATACCAGGCCGTACAGTTGTTGGCGCGTTGGTGTATATTTAACGTGGGCACCGTCCCCAATAGGCCTAACCCCACAAAATGTTGGTTATTGTTTTAAAAATTAACCATTGTCATTTAAGTTTCCATCTTTATATTTTCCTTATTTTCATTTTCATCACTAACACTTGATTCTTCTCCTCCATCTTCCTCTTCTTCCTGTTTTACTGATTTCTTATGTAGTTGAGCGTACTTTTCCAATTGTCTCCACATCTGTACTTCATGAGGAACTCTATTAAATATAGAAGTATCCACAGGTCCGTATAATATAGGTGCGTCCGGTTGTTTGTCCAAAGTGTCTTCCAGATAATCTTTAATAATCGAACTTGAAAACACCAGTTGTCTCAAGTATCTTGTTATAGGTTCAGTAGCACAAGTTAAAATAAAAAACTCCTCTCGATTAAGTTGAATTTTGTTATCATGTCTTGTTGTGTCTCTAAACCGTAGCTGATGATCACCACGTTGTTTAATGATATCAATTTCCACATTTGAATCCAAAAGTCCTACTCTTGTCTTTCTTCCAAACATGTTACTACTTAAATAGCATTCTAGTAGATGCAAATGTTTCATAAACGATTCCCAAGCACTGTCCGTAAACAAAATCATTTTGGGTCCATGAGTTAAAATTACAGTAGGGGAATAATCTGTAGATTTCATAACACCGATTAAAACACTTTTATCCAAACTGGAAGAGATTGGGTAAAATATTCGCAAAAATACCTCACTCAATATGTTTGGAGAAATATTATCTTCAATATCCCTTTTTCTCTTTTGTATAGTCTTTCTTCTTTTACCTTTTTCTTCAACATTATTACTGGTGTGAAGTTGTCCGCAAACGTTTTGTTCACCTCCTTCCTGGTGACCTTGAGGATCTAAAAACTCAGATATCTCCTTCTCAATATCTACCACATTTTCAGGTGTACCACTAGGAGAAGCCATATTGAATACGATGCTACCCATACAACAGTAGGCAACAAACTGATGAGGAGCGGTCTGTACGCTCTGCTTTTATACTCGCGGAATGAAACAAAACCGGTTCTTACAATACATTTTTAACAATTCCAGTTAAAGGTGTGTATGTTACGATTTTATCATGTAGAATTAAACAGTATGCAGTTGTATTAGCCGGTATAGCATCGTTGAATTCCATTTCTATTTTTATATCCACACTTGAAGACTTTACTGATTCATTTTGTTTAGAACAATCGATTACAACTATTGGGTAGGCATCGAAATATTTGTCAGGTGGTAATAAAGGTGTATTTGTTTTACCGTAATATGAACTTTGGAATCTCGCGTACATATCGTACAATATACTGTATTTCTTCTTAGTGAATGACACATTTAAATTGTCGTATGGAAAGAATTGTGAATTTAAATAAACTTTAATATTTTTCAAGTCACAATGATCAAATTGTCCTGCATGTTTAGTAATGGCGTCTCTTCTACCTGTTTGTAAACCAAATATAATATACCTGGCTCGTTCTACATAATTCGATGTTTTAACAGTCCAAGTGTGTCGATCCGTAGTAGGTAAACTGGGATGCTCATGAAATTCCCAACTTCTAAATGGAATAACAATATCACGATCGGCTTTTAATTTTCTTAAAAGTAGCATTCTATGCTCGTCAGCCAATTTAACATGTGGAACCCTCCATACAATTTTGTCTAATTTTAATTTCCATTCTAAAGTCGCATCTGTAGTAGCATCTGCAGCTTTAATAATGTCTTTATCGTTAGACGATCTCAACAAAACTAATTCTTGTTTAACGTTTAATATTATTTTCCTATAATCTTCAGCAAAACCAAGCAGCAAACGTAATGGAATATGAAAATCAAAATATCCATTTGGATTTGGAGTGATCGTGTCAATCGTAGGTAATACCCCAGGCAGGTTTAAGTAAATTGGTTTCATTGGGTGTTATAGATGTTAATCCTTTTAAAGTTGTCGTAATACCTACTTTTTTAGTGGAATCAACTGTTACACCTGATATTTCATATCTAATTTCATCAAATAGGAAAGCCATAGGATTATTTATAAATGGAACTGTTGTACCAACAGTAGTACCGTCCTTTTTAGTAACTTGTCCTTCAATATACAAGTAACTTTCACATGGTAGTGTGTAAATGTCTTGATTTTGTATGGGAATACGAATTTCATCGTTATTGTTTAATTTCGATGAAGTGTAAGGGTTGTGGGTGTGATATTCTTTTTCCCATAGGGTTTCGTCGAATGTTGGACCCTGCGCTATATCCAGTATATCCATACTCGGTTAATTTTAATCCAATTCTCTCTAAGAAACGAATGTTCTCGCGTGTTAACTCCTCCACAGCTGAAGAGCTACTAATGCGGTTTCCCGTAGGTTGTTCGCTTTTAAATGTTAAACCCATGGTTTTGTATTAAAGTGTCGATTTTAAATGTAATCTAATCGTAATAGGCTCTTCTCTGAAGTCTACCAAGTTACCGTCTTGATCCAATACGCTCAACACGATGTCTGAAATGAAAGTGGTGTTCAACGGTAGATATACCAGGTTTTGTGGCTTTTCAACAATTTTAAATCCAGGTGGTACACTTGGGTAAAAAGTATGTATGATGTGGGTGTTAGCCCCATCCCTGTAAGCACCTTGTATAATGTTACAAGTTATGTCTATACTATTGACTTTTAATATTGTTACTGTTTTCTTACCGGAATGTGTTACATCTGGTTCTAAAACAGGCCCATCGTTGGAAAATCCTAATAAATCACCAATTGAGTTTGGTTGAGTGAAATCTATATAATATTTGGAAGTAATTTCAGCTTTCATCGTATTATTATTACCTTTTAATGTTATATTGTCTTTTCCCATTTTAGTTTGCAAAAATTCATTTATATGATCAATTTCATAAGAACCTGTGGGTAACCTGCACTCTTGTAAGTCTGTAAATTTTCCACTGGCATCCTTTCCCTTATAATAATGCAATACGTTATTTTTACCTTCCGTAACATTGGGGATAGAGTTGTAAGTTGTAAAATCCAATAGTGCCGCCTCCCAAAACCTTCCTTTTTGCAAGCGTAACGCTGGAAAAAGGATACTTCGTAAAGTGGAAGATTTTCCTGTTAATGATACCGTATAGGAAGACATCTCAATAGTGACTGATACTTTTAGCTAGAAATTCCAAACATAAATGGCCGCATATTGAAGTATTATCAGGTTGTTCTCTTTTATAGTTATAATATATGTTTTTAGCAGATTTAAAGTAATTTTGAAGTTCTTTTGGTGGTGGCAAATTACCGAAACTATCAAAATAATATACATTGTTATTTAGTTTCTTATAACAAACCCAATGGGTGCCAGGCCCTTCAGTATTATCCAAATTTACAATTCCAGTCTCATTTTGCCACATTTTCTTTGGTAAACTGTCTTTCATAAACACACCGCGGAAAAATGGTATTTTTAAACAGGAAATATATTTAAATAATTCAATATTGGTTAATGCTTTATGTGGTATGACCAATTGATTTCTTTCATTTAATATGCACGATAAGGTCTTAGGTAAAGACCTGCCCCGTTTTTTACCATTGACCACACGGTGGGCTTCTTCCTGCCTTTTCTTGTAGATCGTCGTCTTCTTTTTATATTTCCTCCATGTTTTCTTGTGGTTGACCTCCTTTTTACTCTCCTTCTCCTCCTTCTTCCACCTCCTACTGCTGTTTTAGCCTTCATACCTGCTGTTACTGCTAAAGCTGCTGCTTTTTCTGCTATGCTAGCGTCACTTGATTTTACTCGTTGCCAAGCTATGTCCGCAAGCTTTTTGTCAGCTATTGATCTATTTTTTGAATCGGCAAACGTGGAATATGCGATATCGTGTTCTTTACAAGCCTGATCTAACTTATTTATGCCAGGATCGCCTCTTTCCAGTCGTTTTTTCAATTTAGTTCCTGGTCCGCAATACTGATAACCTCCCGGTATATGAAATTCGTATGGTAATGCGTCTATTGCTCTATTTACTATGGATCCTACTGGAATTCGTTTTAAAGCTTTACTTAACAGAGAAACCGCTGTGGACGTGATCCCACCTCCTCTCCTTACAGTGTCTCTATATGGACTGATGTACTGGAACGTCATTATTGTCCTTTTATAATCGCAATGTACAACTTATGTGTTACCTCTATGACAAGTTGGACATAAATGAAGTCGTTTATTGTGTTCTTTTATTAAATATCAAAATCACCCCAATCCGATGATCTAAACTTTTTTGTACGAGGGTTGATAAAATAGTTTTGAACAATTTCCCGTTTAATCCAAGTACCTCTCTCAGATTCCAACAAAGGAGTACGACCTGAATGAATACCAATAAGATTGTATACATCAAATAATGCATTTCCTAAAACTTTTACAAGAAAATTAACAGTGACAGCATTATCCACATGTTCAGGGTCTTTAAGGTCTGTTATACGTTTATTATTACAAGTATACACTTTGCTATCCATTTGTGATAATGTGATAGCCTGTCCTACAGTTGCAGCATCATTTGCTTCTCTTCCTTGCGCCATGTTTGTTAATTTTTTATTACTACATATAAAAAACGCATAGTAATTATTTGGATCTAGATGTACTGTTTGTCCTAAGGCAGCCGCGTCTCTATCTGCATGACCCCATGACACATTTGATAACCTTCCATGCCTGCAATCCCAATAAGCGTTTTTGTATGTCAATAAACGAAATTTTTCATTACCTTGAATAAAGTCATCCCCTTGCTTTGATAATACTTCATCTCGTTTTGCAAATCCAGTTGTTTCTTGTTTTAAAGTCTCTTTCATTTGACCCACTGTTGCACCATCAGATGGTGCTGAACCATCTTTTACATTCGCCAAACAATTGCCAAGACAATCGATAACTCCCACATCACGTATGACACAATGATCTTTTATATATTTGAGATTTACAGCATCATTTTCATTTTTTGGATAACCTATATCGTTAATAACAAATTTATAAAAAGAAAATCCATCTTTTGTCTTTTCAGGTATCAAAGAATGTAAATAGCGTCTATTTACGCTGTCTTTTGCATCTTTAGGGTCATCTACGTTGGATATACGTTTATTGTTGGCACTATACGTTTTCCCATTGAATTTTAACGTATTTTTTAATTCAGATGACAAATAACCTTTGTTTATCGCATCACCGTTTTGATTTGGTTTACCAACGTTGATAATTCTATGATCTTCTGCGTCATATGTGTTATTTTGTAGTTTTAATGTTGGCGATATCTTTTCCTTTAATATTTTTAGATTTATTGCATCGTTTTCATCCGTAGGATCTTTTATGTTTTTTAACCTTTTATTACTCATATCATAATCTCCATCAGGTGTTTGTGGTAAACCAGCACTTCTTTTTAAACTATTGGCATAATATAACCCATCCGAGGAGTAACGTCCGAACTTGTCGACACTCATGGTGCAACTGAATAGTATTCTAGGGAGTAACGCATTTTTATGAGATTACCCCACGGTTTCGGAGTTCATCCACTAAAGCCACCCATTCGTTTTCCAATCCAGTATGACCCGCTTCTTTAGCTTCATGTATTAGTTTCATTCTATCCACCAATTTATTGATATTATTGTAATAAATCACATTTGTGTTATATAGTTTCTTCATTAAACCTGTACCCGTAACGGACTTACTTCTTTTTCTTCGTTCCTGAGCACTTACATCCAAAGTGGATGCCATAAATCTTCGTTTTACAGGTTTTCTTTGTGTTAACGGCATTGTTTGTCTTCTAGTTGGTATTAACTTGGATACAAATTCTTTATATTTTAAAGACTTAGATCTAAAAGGAGGCTGGTCAGGTAAATACTTTCTCCTATATGCATTTGTCTGTTCCAAAATATTTTTATATGCTTCCATGTCTTTTTCTTTCACTACCGATACTGAAGGCTTATTTTCAAATAATAATTCAAATAATCCTTTTGTGCCCTTATACCTTTGATCACCAATGACAATATTATCATGTTCGTCAACGTTTAACGGGCTATTACCTATCATTAAACCGTCTTCTGTTAATCTCGCTCCATAACTATGGTAATTCTTATTAGGAATTGTTCCGAGTAACATTTTTACCATGTATTTCCTTCCTAAAGGTCCTTTGTTATGAATGTTTTCACCCAATAAGCTTATGTTTGACGGACCTTCCCTTGTCTCTTCTTTTTCCTCTTCACTAGCAGTTGATACAACTTCATGTCCTCTTTTGGCTTTTACTTCATATAATTCTTTTATTCCACTATAGTCCGGTGATTCTAGCTCTCTTTCGGGTTCTCCACCGGTAAAACCACTATACGTAGAGGATTCCAGGTCTTCATCACTAAAATCTTCTGATTTTACATTTTCTCTTTCAAACTTCGTAATAGGTGCAATCGCATCTCCTTCCAATACAGGTTTAGCAAATTTTTTGTTTAATTGTTTCAAGGGTTCAGTAATAGGTTTAAAAGTAGATTCAAGGAATTTCTCCCTCTCGCTAATACCTAGTTTCAATGCTCTGTTTTTAGCCCGAATAGAATCACTAAGTGATTTTATTTCTTTTACTAATTTTTCTTGGTTAACCATGTTTGTAGCAAGACGTGTTGTACAACAATGAATGTGTTATACCACGTTTAATGTATTAATATAAATTTATCAAATCCTATCCTGTATCGACCATTGTTTAGCGGTTGTTCCTTCATAATTGTTAGGAACCCATACTTTTCAGCCCAAGCCTTTCCACACAACTCTTTAAATCGTTCAAATGTCATATCCGCATTTACATGATCAAAATATATATGTTTTAGGTTGGTTTCGTCCTGTTTAAATACAATTAACATGTTTGCATTGTCTCTAATGAGTTGTTTAGGTATTTTGCTGTAAGTTTGGCCAATATAAATGCTATCTATGTTGTTATGTCGACCCATAGCGAAGTAATTCCTTATTGTGTTTTGGTTTTCACAAGATACATCGTCGAATATAAACACGGAGAATGGTTTAGCTTCTTGTGGCTGCATGACACTCTCGCTTGCATTAAACTTTAAATATTTAACTTCAGGCACATTAGTCAGTATTTTTTCCAATAATTGATACTTTGGTTGTTGTAGTGATTTTGAAAATACATATAAATTGTTAAATCGTAATCCTTTAGGGTTTGTAATCAAATTGAATACTACATTAGTTTTTCCACAGTTGGAAGGTCCGGTAACCAGACAACGAACGGTGTTTGGTAACAAATCGCCATGCTTCCCACTATTGAATTCTGAATTATCCACTGTGAGTTCATCTATATTATTAATAGTAAAACTCTCTTTTTGTGGTACTATCTCCATCCTTTGTAATGGTTCAACCTAAAATGATTCTCTATCGTTATATCAAATCCTTTTTAGGTATCCAAGAATCTTCGGTCTTATTAAATCCTAACCATCGTACTTTGACCTTATCTTTTTTCCGTTGCAACACCTTTTCAACTAAATATACATCGCCTACTGTTGATTTTAACATTTCATGTCCATAAAACCCTCCTTCAAGCAATTGTCCTTTATTATCTTTTAAAATATATGTCTCAGGTACTGTAGGTTGTACTTTGAATACAGTAAAAACCTCATTGGTCCAATTTGGCAGGTATCTTTTACTGAATACACCTTTATATTTACTTATTCGCACTTTATCACCCACATTAAATTTTTTAGGCTTTAGTTTTTCAACTTTTGGTTTAGTATTCGTTTTTATACGTTTTAATACAAGGTTTTCATTTTTACTAGTTACTTGGTTTGGTTTCATCCCGATAGTCCTATGAAATTTGTTATTGTAATCGTTTATAAGTTTTGGTAACATATCAATCCATATGTGCGATCCTCTGTTGGAAAACATTTTATACATTGCACTTTTTAAAGTTCTGTTGAATCTTTCGATTATTGAGGCTTTTACTTCTGAATTGGTTGAATAATGGTTTATATTGTGTTTTTTCATTAAATTTGCAAATTCCTTATTAAAATATTCTTTTCCATCATCTGTTTGTAAATGTTTAATAGTATGTTTGTCTCTTTGTATAGCTGTTTCCATTGCTTTTGTAACACTTTTGCCACTTTTATCTTTTAGTGGTAAAGCATCTGCCATTTTTGAAAAACAGTTAATAACAGTCAATATGTATTTATATCCTTTATTTTGTTTGCTATAAGGAATCATTTCGATTAAATCCGCTTGATATAAATCATTAATTCCTTTTATCACCGTATTTCTTCGTGGAAACTTTCTTCTTGCAGGTTTATGAAGTTCGTTGACAATTTGTTGCTTTAAGTCCTTCATATTGCAGGTTTCAATGTTTGTTGTATCACATGTATAATCACAATGAATGTTGTTTTAAATATTCACATCATTTATATGGGTCAAGGTCATCCAAACTTGTGTAAAAAAATGGGGAACACGGCGTTGGACTTGCCGTGTTCCCCATTTTTTTACGGAAGGAGAAAGGAATAAGGTCGTAGTTGTAGAAGGACGAAGAATAGGTTACTAGTTGATAGGGTTTAGAGAGTAGTGGCCAAAAGGAAGAGTGTGGATTTTGTCGGGCATAATGTATCTTTTATCATCCCGAGCTGACAACGCTTTTTTAATTTCGGTGACACTGTAGACTTGATGCTTGAAGCTTCGGATATTGTTGAATGTTGCTGATATCGTAGTATCTTCAAACAAACAAGTCTTGTAGTGGTCAAATGTCACGTGTTTTTTCAAATAAGATGTCTTCACTCCTTTTGCTTTCTTCACTGTCGGTGTGTTGTTCTCGTGGTACATCTTAAATGAATACAATTTCGCCATCAGCGCCACTATTTCTTCTAAAGGCATTCCATTTGCTTCATCTTTGAATTTTCCAATTACTTTTTTATATTTTTCATTAAAATTTGGATGGTTTTTCGGATAGTCAGAAAAATCGAAATCTTCTTTGTATGGAAAAGTCCTTAGGTCTTCATACATGTCCAAAGTCTTTATCCAGTAGATAAACGCGTCCGTATCCATGTATGCGACTCCAATGTTTTCCCTTCCGTAATGTTTAACCATTTTGTTATAATGGAAATCATACATCAGGGTTTGACTTATATCCAAAATCGACATACCTATGTATAACGGACGGTCCATGACTATTGTTGTTTTCTTCATACTGACAGCGACTAGATTTTCGTTTATAATCATGGATGTTCCGAAATTTGGTTTTTGCACTAATTTTTCCAATTTCCTAGGATCACTCACTAATTTTACATTTTTGTGTTTTCTTTTGTTCTCCAAGGTCTTCCCAAAGATGGCATTGTTCATTAATTTATAGAAGTCCTTTTCAAATGCTGTTGTCGCTGCAGCTCTTCTTGCAGTGTTGGAATCAATATATGGTTTCAACCAACAAGACTGGGTGAATTCAATTGCTCTATGAATTCCCACTATACGTAGACCCAATTCAAGAGCCTGTTGAACTACCCAGTAGTGAGCCACATAGCGATCCTTATTCTCCAAGGTCATCATCAATTTTGGCCATCTTCCTGTTGGTGAAACTTCAGTCTTGGCTAGGAGAGGCAAGTCGTAGTGATGGTCATGAAGGTGCTCCGGGTATTCAAAATCACAGTCCAAAATATAGCCTTTTGGACCATCCTTTGGAATCTGTGAGATGTCTCCGATGGTGGCCGGGTCGATCCACTTGAAGTCAGCGTAGGGAAGCGGATTTGACATTGCCCAACCATAAAGGTTGTTTGCATCAAAATAGCCAAGGTAGACCGATGGTTGTTGCTCGTCGAAGCCGGGGATGTACTTGTTGTTGGCTTTGACATGACGTGTTACAGCTTGTGTCAAACCGCCCCGTACACCAGATTCCATCATGAGCACCATATCAATATCCGTTAGAAGTTCCAGTCGACAGTTGGTTGACTTTAGCATAGCTTGCCATGCTAATCCTGGAGATGTGTACGAGTGTAGAGGGTCCAGTCCATAGGCGGAGAAGCAGGTGTTTCTGAATTCTTCCATCACATCGCACAGCAGAGTTACGTCCAATTTTATATAAAAGTCAGAATATTCCCCTAAGGTTTGAATGTTTAGTTGGTTCCAAACATTACATGCATGATTGTAGTCTTCAACGGAGATTTCACTTTCGTTTAATTTGCTGTTGAAGGCTTCAATCGGCGGTAGACTGGTTTCTTCAAATTTTTCTGTAGAAGTTATGTAATCGTAGGGGAACACTCCTTTCCGTAATACTAGGTCTAATTTATCTTCAGGTACAATTTTTCTGGTTTCTTTTAGGTCTTCTCTTCTTAGGTTCTCTGACAATTTGGCTAAACTAGATGCCATAAATCTGTAAGAGTCTACGAAGCGAAGTTTAATTTTACCTACTGTTTTTGAAAAGCTGATGTACTTTTCCAATGTTGTAGCAAGAACATCAATTTTACCGTCATCTCTTCCTAACTCCGGGATAATAAAGTGGGAGTCGTAGCCGCTAAGATTGTGTAAAACGACAGGAATAAAGTTTGGCAGTTTGTAATTTATATTGCATGAATTACAAGCAGCTCCTCTGTATAACCCTGTCAGGTGATCGTGATCTCTTACTTTTGGATTTTCTTCACTGAACATCTTCTTGCATAAATAGCATCTTGTCGCTAAGTTGTATTCTTCTTGTTGATTTTGGTTTAAAGGTTCCATAGGTACAATATTACCGAACAAGCGTTGAACCTTTCCAGCAATATCGTACAGTTGGTCTACAAAATACTTAGCGGCTTCTTCACCACGGTAGAGTATTGGAGTGGATGTTAAACCATAGTCTTGCAATTGGTTTTCAGACAAGGTTGATTTAACTAGTAAACAAAAACTGTTGGGCTGATGCAACTGATATTTTGTTCTTCTAGTCACTTCGCCGTCCGGCAGCTCCTGTGGTACTAACGTTGATTCAAAATCTGCATAGACCACTATTGGAATTCGGTATTGGTGAACTGTCTTGTTAAATTGTATTGAAGCTCGGGTAGGCGGTGGAAGACTTATCTTTACTTCATAGTTCTCGTTGCAAAGTCTTTTATGTTCCAATAACCAGTCCAATCCTCCACGTCTTGAATCTTTCCAAGAAAAGCAGAAACATCTCTTGCAAACTGTAATCCTATTTACTCTTTTGGTCAATTGTTTTACAACTAACGCTTCAAAGTCTTTTATCCATACATAATGGGAAATTTCACCCTTGGTTATCAATAGCAAATCCGTATGGTTTCTTTGCTCAACCTTTACTACCCGCAAAGGATAAACGTTGTTGGAATCATCCAGACCAAAAACATTGACTGAAACGCCAGGATTTTTCTTTTCAAATTTGTCAATATCTTTTAAAGTAACTGGGTAAGTAAGACCTTGAAAGTTGTAGCGGTGTTCATTTTCGTAGTATTCTCTACTAACTCTACAAGGATTGTTTTTAACATACTTGGTTAACATTGCATACTTGAAACATTCATTACCCTCATTTTGAACATTTCTACACGAGTTAGTGTTTTGGATTTTCTTTGGTAGAGGGATAAAACTACTACCTCTTAAACCATATCCATGTTTATGAACCCTAACATCCATACCTTCGATTGATGACAAAGTCCATCCAGATCCTCTTCCTTCATGTTCTTGGAGTTTGGTTATAAGTTCCTCCAAGCATTCTTCAATAATATCATCAATGTCGGAGGTGAAGGTAAGGGTTCGGTTTTTGGTAATGAATGCTCTCAATGCTGTTTCACCATCAGTATTGTTAAACATAGCCTCTAACACCATTCCAAATTTAATAAAATTTAGCCTTTGTAATTCTTCCCTCAACGTTTGACCAACAAGTTCCTTAGCCTGGGTTATGAATGTTTCCAATTCCAATTGAACGTTATTAATTTTGAAATGTGTTACAACTCGTCCTGGCAAGGCTGTGGTGCGCAGTTGTCTTACATCTTCCAGTTCTTCTTCTTCCATATCCTCTTCTTCGGTGTCCTCTTCTTCGGTGTCCTCTTCTTCAATAGGTCTTGTAGCAGTAGATGGTCCAGCACCAGCAAATTGAATCACACTAGGTCTTCTTCTTTGCATTTGCTGTAGATAGCTGTCCCAGTAGTCCGTCTGCTTCTGGTGCTCTTCCAAAAACCGGTCAATTGAGTCTAAGTCTATTTCATCCATGGTAATATCTTCTTTTCTATCTTCGTCTTCATGTAATTCTCTGTGTATGGTGAAAAGATCTTCGTCTTGAAAGATTTCCCCACAAATGTCGCAAAGAGCCATTTCAAACAGTTTGGCTTTGAATGCACACTCTGTGAATGTCCACGCAATAATGAGCAGCGCACTCCACCGGGACCCTTTATATCCGAGGCAGATAGGTGGGGAAAGTGACGTCATATGGAAACAGGTTATCACTCATGTGCTAAATTTAGCCTTTACACAACCGTTTGTAATACATTTATCAGTAGGCTTGATAAATTGATGATATTTGGTCTAGATTCAATAATTTGTACACGTTTTTTCAAAGATGTCTGTTTGAGCAAGTTTATGTAGGTCAAGGTCATTTGGAATTATTATTTTGAGCGGGGGATAGAGCACTAAGCAGCATCATTTACTACAAAGTGCTCTATCCCCCGCTCACATTCTTTTTTAACTTTTTGTTTAAACTTTTTACAAGGGTGAAACATCACCATCAGAGTCGGAATCATCCTCATCACGGAATAGGCAGCGATGACAATACATAATTCTTCTGGCAACTAACATCCTATCCATTGGACGATGGGGAGTGTCTTGTTCTTCTTCTTCTTCTTCGATTTCCAATTGGAATTCCATTTCCGACTCAGATGACGACTCTAATGTTTCGTAGGCATGCAAGTCCACCTCATTGTCCGTTGAACCAGCTTCGTCAGAGTCCGTTTCAATATCCATTATCTCTTCCTCCTCCTCTTCTTGATCAACCGCAGGTAGTTGGTCCTCTACTTCTATAATTTCTAGAGGTATTACCTCCAGAATAGAGACAATTCTGTTGCGATGGAACACGGTGTTGTCAAGTGGAGCCATGGTATGGAAGTGTTGTATCCATCCAATTTGCTTACCCTTTTTATACCCCCACCAACTATACAATTTATGTGGGTCAAGGTCAGGTAAAGATACCCTTTGAGCGGGGGATAGACCACTAAGCAGCATGCTAGTCCATTGCCGCAAAGTGATCTATCCCCCGCTCTATTCCGCAGACCACACTCAAGTCCAAGTCCACATCCAAGTCCACATCCATATGTTACACTTTATTATTACTGCCACCAAGTAATTGTCACTCGCACATTTACTTGGTTTTGATAAAGGTACTGCACAAACTCCATATTGGTTGTTTGTTCGTTATACAAATGCATCATGAAATATGCAATCTTATCGATTGCGGCATTGTCCAACGGTTCGCAATTCACAAGTTCCAATGTGCCCTGGCTGGTCTTCTCCTCTATAAGTTCCACCACTTCGTTGATGTCTTCTTCCAAGAGGATGAACTCAACACTGAAGCTCTCCATTGTTGTTGATAGTGTCTAGACAAATGCTTGACTAAATGCTTTATTCATCAGTCCTACATATATACCAATTTCCCCCTCCTATTACCCATTCCCCCTCTACCTTTATATGGGTCAAGGCCATCCAATAATACCCTTTGAGCGGGGGATAGACCACTAAGCAGCATGCTAGTCCATTGCCGCAAAGTGATCTATCCCCCGCTCTGTATTCCACACAAGTCCTAGTCTTTACACACACACACACATAAGCCCCCAGTCTTTTACACTTACTCATATACTCTGTCCTCCCTGCCAATTAAGAGTTCCCCATGTTTGCCACTATTTTCAATTAACCTTTCCAAGTCCCAAAACACAATGTCCAAATTAACCAAGTTCGCTCGTCCAATTTGAAACACACTATTCCCCCCAAAGTCACTTGCTCTCACTTGTTGTCCTGTATACTGCTTCTTTTTCCACGCTACAATCACTACCCTACCTTCTTCAACAACCATTCTTTTAACATTATCATACACCTTCTTCAACATCCCTTTACAGTTTAAATAGTTTATGGTTACATACTCCCACTCCTTACCAATGATCAGTGATCCACTCATTTTCTAGCGTTCCACTGGAAGGTTCAAAGCAGAATGAAGTCGGGATGTACAGACCCCCCTCTTTTATACCAGTTAACTGGTTGTCCTTGCTGTAAAGTGGGTCAAGGTCATCCAATGCTACCCTTTGAGCGGGGGATAGACCACTAAGCAGCATGCTAGTCCATTGCCGCAAAGTAGTCTATCCCCCGCTCTGTATTCTACACACACACACACACACACATGTCCCTGTCCAAGTCTTTCATTACATACCCAATATATATTCAGTTCCTTCATCATCACTATCACTCATCACTGCTTCCACAAACTCCACAGGATTAAAGTTAAATTGTTTCAATTGTTCTTTTAAGTTTTCAATTTGTTGGTCCTTTACTTCTAAAACACTGTGAAGGTGTGATATGTAGTCCGCTGCCTCGTTGATGCTTGCTACTCTCGGATCGCCTAACTTCAAGCTGGGAACTACACCCTGCAGCCTGTAGTACGCCATACGCCTTTCTTGCTCCTGCCGTTGACCAGGACTGAGCAAGCCTTGCCCGTCTTGGCTCACCTCCAGCAAGGTCCGTAGCATTGGAGCTTTGCAGGCGTTTGCCCGAGCAACAGTTATGCTGTGGAATGGTCGAGCAGGTCCACGAGTAGCAGGCAGGACGTTGGCAGCACGCCTTCTTGAAGAAGAAGAGGAAGCCTGAGAAGTTTTGCAGTTGGAAGCCATGTTGAAGTGAGGTATTCAGCTAAGCGATACAAAGCAGAATAACCAAACTGCACATCAATACCCGTATATATACACTTATCAGTGGTGGGGGTACTAGCTAGCCTTGGTAAAGTGGGTCAAGGCCATCCAAAAACATTACCAGAACGGGGGATAGATCACTAAGTGGCATGTTAGTCCATTGCCACAGAGTGATCTATCCCCCGCTCTGTATTTCACATTCACGCACACATTCATACATACACACAAGTCCCAGTCCAAGTCTTTACCCACACACCTATCCACTCTCATCCTCACTATCATCACTGTCCAACAGGCTTTCACACTTCTTAATCAGTTTTTCCCATTTACTCCTGACATAAAGTAGCTCCCTGCGAGTATTCTCTAGCATTCTGTCCCTTTGCTCTATCACTTCGTCGTACCACTCGATGATGTTTGGTGGAGTCTGAGTGGATGCATCCGTCGTGGTTGGTTGAGACGCTCCGCTGCTCCGCAACTCCTTCCTCACAGGACCAAAGCCGGAGAATCGGACACGACTTCTTGACGAAGGCCCCGATCGGATTGGTCCAATGCTCGGGCTGGAGTTGGAGGCGACCGGGCCAGAGGTAGAGGCTGGGACGTTCATAGCAGACATGGTGGTGTTCAGCTTAACGGTGTAAAGCAGAATGAGAGCACGGTTGATCACCACTCCTATATATACCCATCTTTAGTGGTGGGGATAACACTGGGGGGGGGGGTTTAAAAGAAATTTTGCTTAGTCTTCCCGGTCATCAGTTTTACATACCTTTAGCACACCCATTATTTTGGTTTCTTCAATAACTTTACACACCTCAAACACCCAAGCAAACAGCTCATCTATGTTGTTATAATTAATTTTTGTCCAGTGTTCATACTTATGAGTTTGGTTGTTTATAATACATAGATAAAATGTAGACCCGTCTTGTCTTATACAATACTCAACTTCCATTCTATGCTGGTTTAGCACTTCCCAAGCATTGTGTTGATCTATCAAGAAGTCACCACCTTTGTAATTGTACCGTGACATGTTTACCACGGAGCACAGAAACAGACTGAAGCAAATGAACGGCTCATACAAGCTTAGTAAGAGCGTTAGAGTGGGGGTATCACGTGATACACAACATTAGTTGTAAGTAATTTATATGGGTCAAGGTCATTCAAACTTTGAAAAATTTTTACCTCCAAACACTTGTAGCAAGCTACAAGTGTTTGGAGGTAAGTTTTTATTTGTTAATGATTTATTTGTAACTTAGTCTTCACCCTCAAGGACACGGTTTGAGATTGTCCCAGTGACTTTACATCACCGCCAGGTTAAAGTATTATACAAGTCAAGTATTTTTTTTTTTTTTATTAGTTGACTTGTATAATACCCCTCTCCCTTACTTTAAGAGGGTTAAGACTAAATTTGGAAAAATAATTTGGAAAAAGACTTTTAAATATTGTCCAACACAACCTAACAATTTTGGCTTTTTCTTTTTAGTGAGCCCATGTCCTAATCCATTTCCCAAACAGATCGGCATCCTTTTCTTCGAATTAAATAAGCCCCGGGGACAAAAAATTCTCTTTGTACCATCGCAGGTGGTACTTTCATTCTATGAAGGCGGCCATCACCTTTTAGAATGATTTGCACATTTATGTTAAATGCTCCATAAGCTTGAACAATGAAATAATATTTTTTGTCCCTCTTGAGCCTATTAATTTTCAGCTTCTGCGGACTGTTGGGGTGTTTGAACTTGGACTTTTCAGGCATAATATTAAGGCTATAGGGCTTTGGTGTCGGAATTTTGATTTTCTTATTCAAGTGTCGTTGGCAACGATCTTTTTCTGGAAGAGCAAAACTCGGACAACAAAGAACCACAGCCTCTCTGCTAAACCAAACATAATCGCATTTATCACGCTTGCCAGCAGGGCATTTAACACGATTACGTTTCTTTTGTGTTGGACTCTTAGTGTTTTGGAGCTTCTCCGAATTAGGCTGGCTAGAAGAAATAGGGGTGGAAGGGGGTGGAAGAGGCAAAGATTGGTCAAAAGGAATGGAGCAAACAATTTTGGGTGGGGTAGGAGAGCGTGTTAGGTCTATGGAGGGAAGTTCAGGGGAAAAGATGGATTTACGGGATGCTTTGGTTGGTGTGGATGGCATGGGGGATATGGGTGAGGGACATTGTGATTTGGTATAGGATAGGATTTTTTGGGTTCTGCTGTAGGGGGTTATCCTCGACCTGGACGTCTCTTCGAAGACTGCAGACTCCGATCCTGAGTCCGATAGCAGCGAGAGTGCTGGAGAGGCTACCGGGACTCGACCGCTGAGTTTTCCTGACGATGGTGGAGGTGCACCGGCCTCTTCCACTGTCGGCGGCAGTGGCGACAGGCTGGGCATGGAGGCGGGCTGTGGTGGCGGCGGCGGCGGTGGTGGCATCGTCAGGCAGCTCAAGATGTTTGCAGTCATCAGATATTCCAGGATCGAGGCGGAGGATGATGGAGGTTGAGTCGTGTCGGTTGAGGTTGAAGCTGGCGGGTAGTTTTTGAGTTTAAGGCCCATTTTACCCATTGTAATAAATGGACTTAATGAGAAGAATAGATGAGAATAAAAAAGTGAAGTTATTATAAATAATCTCAAGAACAAGAGAGAACCTGTCCGTACGGGAGCTTGGACGGGAATGAGAAGTGCATGCAGCCGGGCCGCCTTATATCCCCACCGGGGCTGCCACGCCCAGGATATCAGGGGTGGGGGAGGGGGTGGGGGGTGGGGGTGGGGGTGGGGGTGGGGGTGGGGGTGGGGGTGGGGGTGGGGGTGGGGGTGGGGGTGGGGGTGGGGGGGGGGGTTCGCACTTTTTGTCGGGGGGGGGGGGGGGTTCGCACTTTTTGTCGGGGGGGGGGGGGGCTCGCACTTTTTGAAAAAATAAACCCCACTTGGGACATTTATGTTGCCATCGCTGAAGCCTCCCAAGACACCCAATTCCAAACTTGTGCGTTACTAATACCTAACTGTTAACTTTTAAAAGACCTCTATATATATATAAACTGTGTTAGTAAGATCTGACTGTTAAAGATTTTGAAAACTTTTATATTTAGGTCAAGGTCACGAAAAAACTTTAAAAAAATTAAGCCCCACACCCCCTATGGGGGTGTGGGGCACTTGGGTTGTCATCGCTGTAGCCTCCGAAGAGACCCAACTATGACAACAAGGCAACATCCAATGTCGTGTACCCTTCGCCACGCGAGACTTGTAAACATTTACTGCATTTCCAATAGCTAACGAAATGTCATTTACATAATTTTGAAAGAAACTGAGGACGCCCTAGTGGCTTACGTCCTCGGTCCGAGTGCAGAGGCCATCGGCTCATTACCCCCGTATAAGCGTACAAACGGACCACCTCCTATTTCTCAGCCGCATTGAAGCATGCATGAGAGGAGCCTAACAATTATAAAAAAAAAGTGGCTTTACACGGGGGCCTACTCCCGTAACCCTATCTTTAATATTTTTAATTTAGCAATGCAGTAAATTTTTACAAGTCCTATGTGGGTCAAGGCCACACGGACATTAAAAAATTTCGGCCCCCGTACATCCATGGCGAACCACGAATGTTCGGGGGCCTTGGGGACAAAAAACACAAATAGCTAACAAAGTTTCATTTACATAATTTTGAGTTTCCAGAAGGGAAACTAACTGAGGACACCCTAGTGGCTTACGTCCTCGGTCCGAGTGCAGAGGCCATCGGCTTATTACCCCCATATAGGCGTACAAACGGACGCTCCTATTTCTCAGCCGCATTAAAGCATGCATGAGAGGAGCCTAACAATTATACAAAAGTAACTTTACACGGGGGCCTACTCCCGTTCCCTGTCTTTACGATTTACTTTGAGCATTGCAAAAGCTCAAGGGGGGATTGCTAAAACAAGCGTATACACTTTAGAAAAATATAACACACTTACAACACACAATTGAGCTCAACGTAGTCAATGCTGGAACAAGCACATACATGTTAAACACATATAACAAACAAGACACAAAGGATAAAAGACACACAGGAGACATAAGGTACAAGTAAAACACTCTCATATAAAACAATTCGCAATACCCAAACGCAAGCGCAATATCTTACAACTAATACAAGTCTTAAAGTTAGAGTAGACTTCGCTAAACACTGAAGGCGCCATTCAATGTTTAGTGATGCCTATGGCGGTCCGTCCCGATCGTTCACGTTCAACGCGCGGGAGCGGACTGCGAGCCGGCTCTGACTGGGCCCCCTTATATCCCCACCGGGGCTGCCACGCCCAGGATATCAGGGGTGGGGGTGGGGGTGGGGGTGGGGGTGGGGGTGGGGGTGGGGGTGGGGGTGGGGTGGGGGGGGGCACTTTTTGTCGGGGGGGGGGGGGGGGTTCGCACTTTTTGTCGGGGGGGGGGGGTCAGGTAAGTTATGTGGGTCAAGGTCACCCACAACACTTGTACTCTAAGTGTTGGCTATACCCCCACCACAACTGGGTCCCTAGGCTGCACAACACCGCTTCGCCAGTATGTCTCCGGCTTCCATGCGGTGCGTCTCGCTGTTCTCTAGCTCTCTATATGTAAGTAATTTTACAAGTTCTGAATGTAGGTCACTACACTTTAACTCTGGGACGATATCGACTTGTAGTATTTCAGTGTTTTGACTCAAGGTCATCACACTTTAACTCTAGCACATCGGTTATCGTACCAGAGGTGCTCAATAACCTAACTTGTAATGTTTAGGGTGGCGTTTTCACGCCACGTGGTATTGCCATGAGTGTCCAGTCCAAGTTTTAAGTTAAATTAATTTTACTGTAATCTTTTCCATTTCCGCTTCGTTTTGCCAAAGTATAAGGTGTCGCTTAATAAAGTGGTATTTCTCTAAAGTTATAGGAGATTGCAAGGATACAATTAGTTTATTTAGGAGACTCTTCATCTTGGAGTTTAACACAATTTCCACTTTGACTTTGCTTCCTCGGCTCTCACAGCCTAAGCTGTACAGAAATGTTTCTTCTAGTGCCAACTCGGGCCAAGAGAACAGTGTGTTGACTGTAGGACAGCTCATGGTGAAGTGATGCGATACTCCAGCGTACCACCTCACCTTCCCCCGCCACTGTGACCTTCCCCCACTCCTGCTGTTTCCCCCACCTCTTTTCCCTTGACTCATGCGCTACAAGCAGTCTCTCAGTATTGTGCGGACTTTTGTGAGGTGAAGCCATGTCGCAGGACACTTTAGGTAAGAAACTTAGCCGTGTTAAGACTTTATTAGTTGCTCACTGTCCACCACTCAAAGTTAAGAGAGTTTCAACTTTAGCTAAGTGGCGCAAACTGTTGCACGGACACCCTAAGTTTTATACAAAACAGACTAATGTCAGTTTTACTGATGAGGATTCGTTTAAAATATTGGATGAAATGACTTTTCCTTGCAAAATTCAGTTAGTTACTCCCATTCCTGACAGTTTAGAGTCTTAGTCTTTCAAGCCAATATACCTAGCATACACAGAGCCTGACAGTCAGTCACTCGGTGGCTGTCGTGGGGTGCGCATCGGTGTCGGCGCTCCGTTGTTAGGTTTTCAAGGTCACAGTAATGTCAAATTGTTGGTGTTGTGCTGGTTCAAGGTCACCTGAGGGATGACGTCATCGAGGTCAATGACCTCACCGATGACGTCATCGATGACGTCATCGATTGCGTCATCGATGACGTCATCACTAATGACGTCATTTCTATGACGTCACACCCATGACGTCACAGAAATGACGTGCTGATGACGTCATCACCCCTTACGTCATCAAAATGACGTCACCGACGCCACTGAGGTCAAGGTCACGCCGAAACTTAAAATTTTTTGGCACTTTTGCCGTTTCTCGTCGAAAATTCGCTCCAAGTGGTCAAGGTCACGGGGACTCTGACTGAAACTCGGAGCGTAGTGCGAGAAACGGCAAAAGTGCCAAAAAATTTTAAGTTTCGGCGTGACCTTGACCTCAGTGGCGTCGGTGACGTCATTTTGATGACGTAAGGGGTGATGACGTCATCAGCACGTCATTTCTGTGACGTCATGGGTGTGACGTCATAGAAATGACGTCATTAGTGATGACGTCATCGATGACGCAATCGATGACGTCATCGATGACGTCATCGGTGAGGTCATTGACCTCGATGACGTCATCCCTCAGGTGACCTTGAACTGAGCCAGCACCAACAATTTGACACTACTGGTGTTGTATAGCTCATTTTATAAACTTTATCCTTTGTGGGAAGAGAAAGAATATTGGTGGTATGTGTATTCACCCTTGCTAATAATAAGTCAGCGGAAAACTTTATATTTTTTACTGTGTTATTTTTGTATTATTTCATGGTTGCATATACCAGCTGGTAATTGAACATCATAAAATGTTGAGTCTCAGCTTTTAATCTTTTTAGCAATTGCTTATTACTCACTTATTTTAGAACTGTTGATTATAAAGGTTGTAGGTTTGGATTAAATATAAAACAGTTGACAAGAAGTTACTGAAAGAAGTTATAAGATATTAAAAACGTTATTTAGGAAAACCTACTTCATCAAAATGTTTATCACAAGTAACCATTATGGTAAATAATAACAATGACTGAGTTAACCGAGCCTTGCACGTTGATTTCAGTTGACTTTTGTTTAGTATAATCACCCCTTGAATTTTACGCCAACTACAAGTTTTCACAGATGTCAGCATTTTCAAACCAATTCTTGAAAGTATTCTTTTGTTTGTTTACCTTTCGTTGTTATTCCGTTACCTTGATATCAACCCATAAGGCCAATTATGTAAAATTACAATTTGTTAACTTAGTTTTAAATGAAAAAAATAATTTTTACTGAGGTTGAAGATGTTTTAAAACTTATTTTTGGCCCAAAACAGTCTCAAATGCTAACTTTAAGCAAAATCTACTAGCTAGATTTCTAGATCGTGGGAAATACATAAGACAATGGTCGTATTATTGTGTAGGATTTAAATAACAAATATCAATTACCCCTCTCCCGCCCCAATATTTTCGCGGAGGATCATGTTAAAAAAAGACCCAAATGTGACAATTTTACGAACGATATAGCTTTAATATTTTGTTTTTGTTTTTGTGTCTATCTACGCCAGTGGCATTTTTTAACGTTTTGACGGGGAACGGTCCAAACCCCAGTCTTGTTACTATCTAACATCGACCAGTTATTAGAAAGCATCATTAATTAATAGCCCAATGACAAATGGCAACTGGGCCCGGAATCGATCCTTTCCGAACTTTCCTCAGGATCGAACCGGCAACCTTTGGGTTCAAAGGCGAGCACTATAACCACTCAGCTACCCAGCCAGATTTAATAGAACCGGGGCTGGATGTTAATATAAACTGTCATCGTGGAATAAACGCAAAAATCAAATTTCATACACATTGCTACCTATCTTTTATTTTATTGTATTTTATTTTATTAAAGTTGTTATAGTGTAATTTAAGCACATCATAGTCTTAACTAATCTTGAAGTTTTAATACGGTTTTAGGAACATCAAATATAATACTAGTTGAGTTAATGACGGCCATATTTACAATTTTTTGTGGTTTAAATAAGTAAAAGTATGTAAAAGGTAAAAGTATATTCAAAGAAAATTATTTTTAGCAAACATTTAAAATACATTATTTGATGGGGATCTTGTCAACAAGGGGTATAAATGAATTCTCTATTCACATTATCAGATTTTCTAACAATTTATTTGTTAGATAGTATAACAACTCCCTTATACCATCTGGAGAATGAATAATTTGTACATCTCTTGGTTAATATACCGGACATCACACATAATGTCACATATTTGCTTAGAAATAATTATTTTCGCTATCATCAATATGCTTAGTTTATGGTTATATCCATAAATATTAATATTTTTAATTGTTATTATTACTGTTAAATATTATTGTTGTTTATAAAACTATTCTTGAAAATGAAAAAAAAGCATGGTGACGGATAAAAATTATTACATTTCTTTTATTCAAATTAAGTAAGTTTTTATACAAAATTTTCTAGCAAAACCACTCAAAATAAAATTGAACGTCGTTTTTAAGAGTCATCTTCACCCCTGGGCCAGTAACCCATTGTTGCGCAGTCGGCAATGTTAGTCATACGGCTTTTAATGCAAAACATGGTATAGCATTCCCCTGTTTCGGCCGCCGTTTTTCAACCGAATTTCTTTAAACTTGGTAAGTGATTAGTTGAATAGTTATACTATGTTGCTCATACCTCGGAATTTTGAAAATTTAACAAATATTACTCTTTGATACGTCCCAAAGTAACTCGATTTTCCTTAGTAATATTTCAAAATTTAGTACAATTTTTAAGATTCCGAGGTATGAGAGACATACTATAACTATTAAACTAAACACTTACCAAGTTTATAGAAATTCGGTTGAAAAATGGCGTCCGAAACAGGGGAATGCTATACCATGTTTTGCATTGAAAGCCGTATGATTAACATTGCCGACTGCGCAACAATGGGTTACTGGCCCAGGGGTGAAGATGACTCTTCAAGTCATGACAGCTTTGTGTACCTAGCAGTGAGGGTTGCCTAAGGTTAAACGTATGGTTATTTATATTTCTACACTATGCACTATATCAACTAATTTTTAAGGAAACTATTTTCTTTTTCTTACTTTATAATCCCGAGGTAATTAAGGGTCACTTTTCTAAGTCAGTTTAAACATAAAACCGAATGTAAACCAATGTTTACCATATGTTTAATATGGAGTGAAAAAAAGTTTTGGGAAAGCGGCCCTTAATCAATATAACGTTCAACAAATATTAATAAAGATTCAAAACAAGAACAATATCGTCAATATCAAGCACAAGTGTTGAAGAGTATTGGCTGCGCGTGGCAGACACGTGTCGCTTCACGTGAGCTCTACTTCTTGGAACATAAAGACGTTGCTTTGTATAGTGAAAGTAATAATCATTTATTTTCCACTGAATCAAATTCATGTCCGTAATACATACGATGCGAATATTTTCACATACACTGTACACATTTTTATATTATCCTAAAAATATAATTTGAACAGTCAAAACAAGTAGATAATAATGTGGTTAAGAATAAAATCTTTGTTCATCATATTGCACGTAGAACAGCCGTTTTCTGGCCTGCGTTTAGTTCACAAAGTTGGCCTTTTCTGTAACCTGACAGTGCACAGAAAAACATCTGTTAATTTTTTTCGTGCGCTAACCTCAATAGTAGTTTTCATCACTAGGAGCAAAAGTGGGTCTTTTTGGTGCGCAATCGAGTTTTTAAAAACGATTAAGCATCAAAAAGACACTTTTGCTCCGAGTGATGAACAACGTTCTTTATCATAATGCGAAAATTAGACTTTTGATAGTTAAAAATAATAACTATAAAGTTTTATTTTCGAGGTTATATTTAAGTAATATGCAGTGTTTATATTTCTGTTATTTACAAACAATACTTTTCATAACGTTTGAATTTCAAAATTCTGCTCATCAACATAAATAAATCAATAGTAATATACTTGGCAAACAGCTGACTTTTCAGTACTAGGACCTAAACAATTCTCCAGATGATTTTTCAGTCCTAGGACAGAAAAGAATCGGTTTTGGTACAATTGAGAGAAAAAAAACAGGCTGATTTCGTGCAGAATGATAAAAATGTTGTTTTTTCCTAAGCAAAAATTATACTAATCCAACACAAATTAAGCCAATGTAAACAAAAACGAATTGCAGACTACAATTTTAGTACAATATTTTGACATTGCTTTAACTTCACGTAAATATCAGTTGTTTATAAGGAATATTTGATTTAAGATGGAAGTCAACTACTTAACGTAAACAGACAATGAAATTTTAATTAATTTACTTTAGTTATCCATTTTATATTTTTAAGTATAATTAAAAACATTGTTCATCACTCGGACGGGAAGCGTTTTTTCTGTGGTTAATCGCATTTTCCGAGCTCGGCCTCGCCTAGCTCCGCACTCCGCACAGAAAAAAAAACCACTTTCCGTCTTAGTGATGAAAACTACTATATTTCAAAGCTACTTTGATTTTTTATTCATTAAATTAATTGTAATAATAAAGCTAAAAAGGTTGGAGGGAACTTTAGTTAGTAAAAATTACATTGCATAGTAAAACTTGTTGGTTTTGGTTTGAAAACAAAATAAAAATAAATTCTCATTTAAAATATAAACGTGAAAAAATATGAAAAACAGAAACAGTTTTTACCAAAGCAATTGTGGTTTTTCAGAGTTAGAGTTTAAAGAAAGAACATCAGTCGCTGACGCAGGGCAAACATTGTCACATGCAGTCTGAAATATTAAACAGGGAGCGTCATGGACAAACGTAGCTGCTGGAACATCACAGTCAGATATTCTAATGTCTAGAGCCGTGTCGAAGCTCACCGACCGTGTGATTTATACATTATTCTACCAAGTGTATAAAAAAGAATCATAAGATTTTATAGGTTTATAATTTCAAAACTAATGATCATTTGGACATGGGGTTATTTTTATACTAAAGGATAACTCAACAAGTTTTTTACATTCTATTTACAAGTGCTCAATATGGCCCCCCTTAGATTCACAGCACATGTGTAGGAAATTCTCAAATTGGTCCCACAGCTTAGCTGGCATGTCTTGGGGGTGGATTTGATGGCTGCTCTGATGTGATTCTGCAGTTAAACCAATGTTGTTGGAAGTGTACGGATATAAAAAGTGTCTTTTACAAACCCACACAAAAAGAAATCATGTGAGAGAGTTTTTAAATGGTAGGCTTCCTCAAAGATGTATCGGCCATACTGGACCTAGTGATTCCACGTTAATCACTGGCCGCCAAGGTCACCAGACATTACTGTTTGTGATTTCTTTTTGTGAATGTTTGTAAAAGACCCTTTTTATATCCGTACACATCCAACAACATTGGTTGAACTGCAGAATCGCATCAGAACAGCCATTAAATCCACCCCCAGGACATGCTAGCTAAGCTGTGAGACCAATTAATTTGAGAATTTACAGGTGCTGTGCATCTAAGGGGGCCACATCGAGCACTTTTAAATAATATGTAAAAACATTTTGAGTTTACCCTTAGTATAAAAATAACCCCATATCCATGTATGATCATTAGTTTTTAAATTATAAATCTATAAAATCGGATGATTCTTTTTGATACTCCCTGTATGTTATTTTAAACTGGATTACGTGTAATAAATAATTTATTGCCGTTAAAAAAAGTATCCTCATCCAGCTAATTTTGATAAATCAGAGAGAAGGAAAATGGAAGGTGCTAGAGTTAAAATCGATAAAAGTTTACCGGTATTTTTATTTAAAAGCCTTATAAACTCTATATTAAAGGAGGTGGATGAATTGACCGCCGTCAAAGTGTTTTAACTCCAACAAAGGACCCAGTGAAGTAAAACTTCCCCTCTTTTGGTAAAACATTTTACGTGCAGCAAAGTCCTCAAAGCCCTCACCTTTTCAAAAGGGATATTATAAGCACTTTCTTTAGGGGCCGTCCATAAATTACGTCATCGCTTTTTGGCCATTTTTGGACCCCCCCTCCCTAAAATCATCCTACCATCATAATTTGTCTGACCCCCCCCCCTCTTGGAAAAATGACGTCATTTTTAACAAACCTCCGTTTTAAGTAAAAATAATGCTTTTTGAACGCTACATGATAAACTAAAAGAATTCACCAATCAAATCTGAATTTACCTTCAGAAATAAAGCCAAAATGACTTTCTCAATGGAAAATTAAACTATAAAACAACACCTTAAAATAGTCTAATATATTTTATAGATGATTATTTTATAACTAGCAAACAGCCCGTCAAAAATGACGGGTAATTTTCATGATGATTATTCACGAATTGATGTTCACGTTTGAAAATGGTCACATAATTTATTAATACACAGATAACATAGTATTCCAATTTCCATTTCTTTAGCAATCTGAACAGTTATCTATATATTAATATTCAAGAATGTTTCTTTTCCTCCTTTTTTCTCAGGTTGTGAGCAACGTAAAAGAAACCCACGCATACCGTTTGAAAGATAGTGTATTTTAGATGAGCAGAATGGTATTTTAATTCACATCAACCCCCTAGGCTACGCCCTTCAGGCTTCGAAAGTTACGATGTTAATCTTATGGGAGAAGGATAATTGATTAATCATGAAACAGCTGTTGTAATAACAAATTGAAATTATAGCAAATCAGGAAGAACAGTTAGTTTTATCTATAATTTTTTTAAAGTAATTAGCTCAAGATCAACTAAATATTTGGTCGAAATTCGACCAGTGGGCGATTTCCTAGTCTTCTATAATAGGCAAGCATGTTTCTTTTCCTCCTTTCTTCTCAGCTCATGTGTATTATAGGAGAAATCCGCGCATATCGTTAGAAAGGTATAGTCCTGTAGATGAGCAGAATCCTATTATAATTCACGTTGGACTCCAGGCCTAAGCCCCACAGGCTTTCAAAATTTCAATTTTAATCTTTTGGAGGAAGGAGAATTGATTGAATCATTAGACAGGTGTTGTAAAAACATTTTTAAAAATAGTAAGAACAGATGTTTCAGTTATAAAATGTTTTTAAATTTCTTGGGTCCAGATCACTCAATATTTGGTCTAATTTCGACCAGGAGGCGATCTCTATATATCATTAATAGTTTATAAGTTTAAATAGTTCATAATACTTACTATCATATGGTTTTATATGGTTACAATATAGTAGGCCTATGAGACTTTATAAAAAAAGAAAATGAATTAAGGTTTTTAACCGTATTTCCATTCATTCCATTCCAGTTATATGGTAAATTAACTTATTTGTATAATTTTGCTGACTCGGAGTCCATTTAATTAGCCAGAATTTGGAGTTTGTATCTTATTTGTTTAACACTCGCGATTTACCAATCTTATTAAGTGTGTCCTCAACCTCTGGACACACCTTCTTTGCCTCCTAACGTTCTTGTTTAATTTTGTTAGATCCACGATGAGCCCAACGTCCCCATTAGGTTTTTGCATCGCTGAGCACCAATCTGTGGACTCTTCCACTGTGTTTATGCATTTAATTGAACCTTGCTTTCAAGTTCTGACTTGAATTTTTCACGTAATGGTATAGAAGTACATTCCTGGGTGTACTAAGTGTTAATGAATTGTCCTCTAAATCAATCGTATAGTAGGTTTTTTACCTTCACTAAAACACTATTCAAAATGTTTATTCTCTGTCTTTTGTTTCCACTTTATTTCCATCTCCTTTTCTTATTCTAGGCATTTCTTCTTGTATATTTCAAGACTTATTTCTTCCAGTTCGTAGTTACACATTATCACATTTTTGTACTTCATTGTTTATTATCAGTGGGAACAATAAACCAACTGTTAAACATGTAGAATCATAAGCCTACATGACCTTAAAGGGATGAAAAATAAGAATATAAGGACGTTATATAACTTAGTTATCACAAAGATTAATGGATTAAAATACAGTGGGGAGAATTTTACAATCAAAATATTATGTTTATAAATTTCAAAACATAAAGCTCATTAGCTGATAGATAAAAAATGTGCACACAAATATTAATAAATAGCTCGTAAGTTTAAATACATAAATTCAATCACCTATATTAAAAAATAAACTCTCTTTATAGTATAACAACAAAAATTTTATTAACACATCAGCTGTTAAATATTTGTTTTACTGCTTTAAAAACCACTTCAACATTGCGTGTCCTTGATTTCATTTGTATTTGTCAATAATTATCATAGAAATGAAAAGTTGTCTGTTTTGTTTACAAAAACACTTTGTAAAGCAGCAGTGGTTTTAAATTTCAATGTAAGATATGGATCACCTGGAGCAGTAAACAAATCGATAAAATCACGTCTTAGATTGGTCTAAATAAGGTATAATTTTCATTTTGCGGCTTTATAAGGCATTTTCCGAGGGATACCATATTTTTCCTATCATCTAGAGGTCATGAGAAATCCATTGACACCAAAACGGCCTCGATCCGTGCAGTATTTCTCTCTCTAGACCCTTAAATGCACTCTTTTATTATATAAGATAGTTGAGTTGCGGTAGAATTTATCATTGTTTCACTGTTAAAATTTGATTTAAAACATCATATTTAAAATGACGTCATATCAAAGCCGACCCCCCCCCTTGCACATCACCTTACCGTCATTTTCAATCTGGACCCTCCCCCCCTATTTTCAGATGACGTAATTTATGGACGGCCCCTTACCCTTTTATTTTGGTGGGTGTTTGACAACGTTTTTGTGACACCATGATCCCAACCCATAAATTTTATCGAAGGGACGAATATGGACCTTATCACATCTAATAAAAGAACGTAAAGGTAACCAGTTTAATAGCATGTGTAACCCGTTTATGGAGTTGAACATTAAGAAAATATCAAGTTATAAAATAATATCAAATATCGATTAACGAACTCCTATGAATCTCATCTCTCTTGGTTGAAGTTCTGAGCAGATTTACCTCAATATCATCAGTCTATAGTAAAACTTTGCTCAACATCTCCAAAAGTTGCCATATTTTTCGTGGTCATTGAGTTTAACAACGTTTAAATGAGTCAAAAAGTAATTCCTTAGAGAGTTTGTATGTTATTGAATTGTTATTTCAAAGAAACGAGCGAGAATTTATGAATATGAATAGGTCAAATAAGCCTCATGAGGGAGTAGAGTGGCAACACGCCAACAAAACGTGTTGCAGGGAAGGGCGTTTTGGGCTCCGACTTCCTACTTCACTCCCTGAGTTCTCATCATAAACTATATTTGTTTAAAAACAGCATAAATAAAAATGTTGCTCTATATTATTTAAGTACTTAAAATGGACGAATTTGCAGTGTTAACTTAATTGTATTTAACTAAAGCGTTATGCTATATCCAAACACTCTACAAAAGTAAAAATATTTATATTCAAATTTCCATCAAATTTGCAAAGCCATTGAATATTAATTTATACGAAATAACTACTAAAAGGGTAAACATAAACTCTTTTCTACGTTTTGTATAAAATTGTTCGTTGTACAAAATCTAACATGTTCTCCGAAAAAAATTAAAACTACTAAAATTCTCTTCAACATACCTTCTCTTTGTCTTTAAACCCTGTGTTAAGCAAATAAAAGTATTTTCCTAGCCACTTCCTTTTATTTCTGTAAATGCAGCTAAGTACATTTTTAATCAAATCATTGATTATTTTTATTAATTAAGTAAATTAATTAAATTTAATAAAATTTCATAAAATTTTATGAAAATAAATAATAAAATAAAATCAATTAAATAAATATTAATCAAATTATTAATTAAATTATTGATTTAGATTTTAATCAATTTTTAATCAACTGGGGGGGAAATGGAGAGTAGATGTTTTTACTGAAACTTTATTTTATAAGCAAAGTTAAATTTGGATAAATTATAACAAATTATACTTTCCTTGTTGCAGTTTCTTACTCATGACAATGTGTTGTATTTTAAGCTGAAATTCCGTTTTTTTAATAAAGTTGAAGTACGATAAAAAATAAATATCAAAATTATAAATGATTTGAGCCCCGTTCCTTGCACTCCTATGTCAGTTACAATTTAGCACCAAATTTTTAGTAAACAAACTATCCTTTGGTAAGGTATTATATCGCTTATTATAAATTTCCCATCATTGTTTCAGGTAAACTGACTACTAACTAAACACAGATTGGATGACATCAAACTCTGTAAGTTTTATTGTTTTACTTATTTTCAATACCATGTTGAATGAGATCGCAATCTATATTGAAGTAATTTAACCCATATAGCTAATATTCCGTTTGAAATATAAATGTATTTTTGATTTTGATTAACCAATTAAAACTGAGTTAATTAAGTGGTTCATCGTTCCAACAAAAAATTTCAAATGTTACAAATATTTTTGTGACAAAACGAATATCAGTTTAAATTACAGGAATATTTTTATGACAGAGCTTAAGGATAGTGCCGAACAGAATTTAATTAAAACAGATATAGAGAAAAGAAAAACAAAAGAGAATGTCAACGAGGCAGCTCAACGCTGTCACATAGAAACTGAAATATTAAGCATGAAGTGCAGCTGACAAATGCCGCTGTTGAAACGTTACTGCGACAGCCATTTCACTATTCAGAGTCCAATTGAAGAACACTCACATCCTACCAGGATTTGTCTAATTTTTCATATCAAATAACACAAAAACTAAAATTATTTACCACCCAAAAGAGTAACTGTACGTAATTTTACAAATACGTGATTTTACACTATTATCTTACACTAAAGAGGGTTTTTACTTAATTATATTGTACGTTTACAATCTTTGACAGATAATATTTAGATAAAAACATCAGTTCTTAATGACGAAGTATGGCATTCAAATTGTTACAGTACAATACATCATGCATTCATAGTTTCTTAAACTCTAAAGGTATAATATTAGTTATCGATATTATTCTGTCTCCACACCGGCAAACATTGGAATTCTGGTCGCGACTCTCTTCAAACGGCCCTCGCCGCCTTACGACCGATGAGTTGGCGGCCAGCCACGATACTATTCTCAGAGTGATGCGAGCCGCTGTTTTCGTTTGGGAAATTTTAATTAAATCATGTTTCCGATTAGCTCCTCTTAACTCATAAGAAAGATGTTACATCCATTAGAGAGTTTATTTGCTTCTTGAACCTCTGGAGTGCTGTTCAAAGATGTAGGTTATCTATTTCTTGATCTCTTACTACCAGCTCTAGTTTATTACGTTTAACAGTTTTACCGTAAGAAATCGTTCGTTTTCTTAAGAGATCAAAAGTTACGTAATTTTTTCTCTAAACGTATGTGCTATTTAAGATATCATAGGGCAATTAAAAACAGGGTTTTTTAAAATATATTTGAGATTTAGACGTATTATATAAGAAAACGGTTTAGTTAAATTCAGAGGGATTCTAAACTTTATTACACATTTTCATATAGTTTTCTAAAATCAACCTTTAATTTCCTAGATACTACATTGACCCCTCATGTCTTTTAAGTGCAGTAGGCCTACCAAATAGCTGAGTGTTATTGAGGCGTGCCCTTTGGGGGATACACTTCATATAATGACTTCTTTGTGTGCGATGCAGCCCGCAAGTGAAGCTCATTAAAATAAAACACCCCTTCCGGGCTTCCCACCGAAGCTGAAGGACAGTTTCCCCTAGCAATCAGGTCCGCAAAACGGTCATCCTCCTCCCCTTGTTGACATGTCACTGTTGTAAAGAAACAATTAGAGCAGAAGTGTTGTAAAAGGTACTTTAAATAATATTAGTAAGTTGGGTTACGAGTTTAAAAATAACTATGTAAATAACTGCACTGTATTTCTTCATTCTTGCCATAATATAGTTAAATAATTTTTATTTGCATATTTACTCTCAAGCTTGTTATTATACCCAAAATACAAATCATAAAAAATGAGCGATAACATTTTTATGACCTACTTATTTATTTTATTTTAAATAATAGAAGTTTCAAACTTTATTTCACTATTGTTTCAATCTTTTGACATGCGCCTTATAGCATGGTCTTAAGTCGAATATATATTACTTTTTTCCCATTTTTAGAATAAGTTTAAGCCATGGATTTTATAGCAAATGGGTTTCTCTAAGTATCATTAGCAACTAATTTAATACATTTCTAGAGGATAAAACAAGTTCTACTCAACAAGTCTTATTTTAAAGACATAAATATTTTGGTATTCCTAGGCGTTTCCTTTTCCTGTTGTAAAGATGCATTTTGTTAACATTCAAAACAACAAAAATTTACACTTAATATTGTAGGTTATATTTGTAAATCAGTTATAAAACATTCTACCTTTTATTTTCACATTAAATCTTATTCAGATTTACGACGGTCGCGTTTATCAATTATCACTTCAAATTGTGATAATTTGTGACAATTTGCACCTTTGAAACTAATATTTTAAATAATATACATATTTTTACCTAATAAATGGGATTTGCAATGTTGAGCTGCATCTATAAAACAATAATTATTCTTTTGTTATCTTTCTAACAATGAACCGTCAACTTTGATCAATCAGTTGCTTAAAACTCGGATATTAAGATATGCATTATAAATTTCCTTTACATTTTGGTTGTGTCCAGCCTACATTGAATTTATGATTTTTTTTTTTATTTAATGTTATTCATTCTAAGGATTTACATCAAAAGAAGACCCTGCAGAAGCACAGAGAGCCGCAGCCATAGAAATCATAAATACAAAATACAAGAACTATTACAAGATCTATATAGATGGATCTCTAGATCCCAATGTGCCAAAATCTGGGGCCGGTTACTTTGTGGAACAATCAAACACATCTTTCTTTGTTCCAACAAATTCATGCTCAAGCACCGAGACTAAACTCCTTGCTATCAATGCAGCAGCTGTCCACTGCATAAGTGTAGAGAATAAGAATATTTGTATCCTTAATGATTCCAAAAGTGCACTACAACTTCTGAAACAATACAGACCTTCAAACTTCTACCATAGAACACAAGAAATAATCCATCTCCTGAATGCAGCTTCAGAGAAAAATATTTGCTTCCAATGGATCCCAAGTCACTGTGGACTGCATGGTAATGAAGAAGCAGACAAAGTTGCCAAAGCAGCCACTAACATACATCCTATACCACTTAAACAACCACCTCTCTCCAGTTGTATTGCTACAGCTCATAAAACACTGAGCCACAGATGGGTAGAAAGATAGAGCAATGAGCCAACCTTTATAATATCCTCAAAGAACCAAACAACATTGAAGTATACAAAAACCTACCCAGATCAGTCGCATCATTCGCCTCAAGAGCCAGAACAGTACATGTAGTAACCCAATCCTATCTTTTCCGTTTCAACCTCACTGAGTTACCCCTGTGTCTCGTTTATCAGTCAGAGGAAGAGACCCTAGAACACATCCTCCTACACTGTACCAGCAAGTTAGATGCAAGAGATGAGCTGAAAAGAACACTCCAACCAAACTGCTCTCTTAAAAGAATCCTAACCGAGCCCAACTGTTGGAAACTAGCAAGCCATGTATATGAGAGACACCGTGCGGTCAGCATCACCTGAAGCTGGAAGCACGCACCAAGAAGTAAAGTATTCTAAGCAATGCAAAGGCTTGTAAATGTAAAATGTCCTTAATCCTACCTAAGATGCATGTCTAGTCACACAATTCCCTATAAAGGATGACGACTACGAGGGGAATAGCGTTTTGAACAAAGTCTCTATTTCCTCCATAGTTTGTGGGGTATAATAAGAACTGAACACTGAAAAATCTCTTGTTCTTGTCCAATTGATTGTGCTGCAGTAGTCATTTTACATTGCTCCCTGTAATGATCACTTGATGTTACTTGATTACAAAATTTTCCTTTTTATCGCCTCCAAATAAATAATAATAGAAAATAATAAGGTTCAATTTGTATTTTTTTTTTTTATTATATCGCGAATAGATTAGCATGGTGTAAAAAGTTTACAGCGGGTATTCCAGGTATTGCGCTTTTCACAAACTGCAAACAAACGTTGACTTTTATTGTATTTAGAAAAGCAACGAGGCAAAGTAGCATTTATATAATAAGGTAACTGCCCTTGTGAAGAGTTAACTAACAATCAGGTCATTGAAGTGGAATATTTTAACGATGCACTGAAAAGATAAGAGTCGTTATAAACATTGTAGAACTTTCTGTTCTTATTATTAAAGTTCCTTGGTTAAAAATAAAATAGCATCGTTGGGGCCATTTTATACTATCGGATAATCTATAACTTAATGATATTAACGGTCATTATTATTAAAACAGTTAGTGTATTTTAATGTTGAGACGCTACTTATTTCTATGGTTATTCAATGTTTCATATAACATCGTGTTTAAAATAGTACAGCCCAAAAATACAGGAAACCCTTGATTTTTAGTAAATATATATTTTTGATTTCACATTGATTAAGTATCTTCCCATAGTATTTACGGTATTTATTTATTTATTTATTTACGTGGGAATATAATTTATATGTTTCTTTTGTTCATAGCTTATCTTTTAATACACCGCTCAAGCTGAAATACTAAATTTTTTTTTTTTTTGCAGATATAAAAGTTTTTTGTTGCTATTTAATAGTTTGATATTATATAAATGGG
Organism: Neoaliturus tenellus; assembly: GCA_030545055.2. NCBI lineage: Eukaryota > Metazoa > Arthropoda > Insecta > Hemiptera > Cicadellidae > Neoaliturus > Neoaliturus tenellus. The sequence continues at coordinate 201,747,430 of CM061534.1, read as the reverse complement.
ATACAAGATGAGTGCCCTATATATTGAAAATTAAACAAGTCAGTAATTGAAATACAAGATTCATTAATACCACCTCTGGCTCTCTGTTTAGTTTTAATTCTAAGTCATATTTTTTATTTTTTTGTGTCTATCTACGCCAGTGGCATTTTTTACATTTTGACGGTTAACGGTCCAAAAATAAGTCTTGTTACTATCTAACATCGACCAGTTGTTATAAAGCATCATTTATTAATAGCCCAATGACAAATGGCAACTGGGTCCGGAATCGAACCTTTAAAAGTGACTAACTTTTCTCAGGATCAAACCAGCAACTTCCAGATTGAAAGACGAGAGCTATAACCACTCAGCTACCCAGCCAGTTAGTTACCAATATTCCCTTTTAGATATAAATGTAAAGTGGCATTATTGTAGACTATAATTACCCTTTGCCAGGCTGGCAACGTAGAATAACACCTCAAAATCCAAATGAAGCAATAATACTTTGGGTCATTTTTATTAAGACAACTTAAATTATTTTTGAGATTTCTTTATTGAATTTTATTATACTTTCCAACCCACACCTTAGTCTACATTAATTAAAAACATAAGTTAGATATTTTTGTAAACTAACATCGGACGCCAAATAATGATTGTGTTAAAAATAATACCATTACAGTAGTCGAATTACAATCATTTGTTGTGTACCAACATAAAAATCTTTTGGATGAAAGGGAATCTCACCAAAGACAAATAAGGCTGTCGAGCCTGGACGTTATCTGCTCAGCACAAACAATGGTGGCGATATTGTTCGACAGCTTCTGTTCATGGATGGCCAAATGAATCTTTTCTCCTTTCGTCAATGACTCCTTTCCAATAACAATGAACATGGGTTAGAATTTCACAATTACTCTCCAAAATGATTTATAAAATATTTAAAAGGGTTTTAACTGAAATAAAAAATTTAATAGAAAGCTTGTATAATGTTTTCCACATTGATATTGGACACCGTCAAAATGTGTTGCGTATTTCAAGGTGATTTGAGGTGTTAAAACGTTGTGTTATGACTGTCGTGTATCAGATGGGGTGACAAAGACTAGCTGATCCAACTGTCAAGATCATTACAGTCCAATAACAGGAGATAACAACCCCATAAACTAATGCAGTTGAGTCCAGTTTCAAACCATTGTTTTCAACTACGGATAAAGTTATAAATATTTATAATTTTTTACTTTCTTTATTTTAAAGGTGTTAGAAAAGCTATACATAAAGACAAACCATTGTTTTCAACTACAGATATAGTTATTAATATTTATAGTGTTTTACTTTCTATGTAAGATGTTAGAAAAAAAACATACATAAAAAATATATAGAAACAAGGACGTAATTAGTTCTTGCTCAAAATATAAAATAATATAAAAATATAGGGAAGATCAATAAACTACTCATGTTTATTTATTAAAATTTATTATTATATTTCTTAAGAGTAACTTCTAAAGGAAGTATTCTCAATTGAATCTAAACACATATACCGGTATTTTTTATTAAACTTATATAGATATTGAATTTTGAATGGTTATTCTAATAATAGTTGCCGCAATATAATAGGATTATTAAATCACATTTTCAGAAGGCAAATGCATGGTACGTGTAAACGTTCAAATAGATGAGTCAAGTGGGCCTCTGTCATTACTTTAAATGGACTTAACGAGCTTATTCGCGAGAAAACAAGGTAGCGTAACAAAGAATCAGAATAAGTAGTTAGTATTCACTTTTATTTTCTCTAAGATCGTAATTAAACACAATTTATTGTTAAGACAATGGTTAAATTTTAAATTGTAATCAAGAGGAATCGTACGTTTACGATTATCAAGGAATATTTATTTATTATTATTCCATGTATTTAGTATAAACTTTAAACATTTCAAATAAATTACAAATTAATAACCCTATTATAGGATGATATTAATAAGAGAAATTAGTCAAAATATAAATCTTTAAAAAGTATTGTTACAAGAGCATTGTGTTATTTAGACTGAAATTAAGTAATAAAATAATTCTATTTAAAAAATGTATATCACCAAGATGATAAATTACTACACAGATGAGCTTGCATTTGTTAAGAGCAACGCACCATGTTTGTTAAAAGCACCATGTTACAAGCTTAGTGCATTTTGATAGGTAATAAGGACGCCTTTATAAATTATAAACGAAGTTTATAAAGTTCATTAAAACACCCCTTTAAGTCTCTGCAGTGTCATAAAGGAAAACTTCCCTTGCGACCAAGGCCACAAAATTTGCCACACTACCACTAAAGGGGGCACTTTATTCTTCTTTGGTCACAGTTGAAATTAGAAAATACATATTTAATGTTCGTTAATTTTCATGGGATTGGATTTTTGTACAAGTAATCACTATGTTTTCAAACTAAAAGCTGCAAGGACATAGCATATGTGTAAAACAAATTTTGAATGCTCTACATTTCACTTTTTTATCGACGTCAGTAGTGTGTTTTTGGGAAGGCTGGGACGTGACGTCATCACGATGACGTCAGCAGTGATGACGTCATCAATGACGTCACGAATGACGTCACTAATGATGTCATATGACGTCACATGACGTCACATAAATGACGTCATGGTGACGTCATTACCGCTGACGTCATCATGATGACGTCACTGACGTTAATTAGGTCAAGGTCACGCAAGAATACAAAAAAAATTTTTTTTGCACTTTTGCGATTCCTCAAATTTTGCTGAGAAATTGAAATTTCTCGAGGAATCACAAAAGTGCAAAAAAATATTTTTTTTTATTCCCTAGCGATCAGACTCTAGACCTAATATATCCGTCAGGGGTCATTGACCTGTCCCAGCACCCCCACTTGAAAAAAAAATAATTTTTTTATTTTACTTACCCACCGAGAGACTGAGAGCCGAAGAATAATTTCTTCAAACACCCGACAGTGCGACAAACGACACGCGACCTGAACAGCACCGCGTCCGAAGACGTACTGACTTGGGCGCAGGCGGTTACCCAGGTACCCGGCTCAGTGGTGGGGATAAGGAGGTGGTGGGGGTAAAGTGGTCAGAAGGAAGAAAAATTTAATTTTTTACAAACAACTCGTCCCAGCCGGTCCTTTACCGGATCTCCGTAACTCGGATTGGAAATATTTCCTAAGAAATATTTATTATTTATTCTTTCTCAGGTGATGTTGGAACTTGGTTGGGAATTGGAGTCACCAACGTAACCTTACTGGCAAAAGTTAGCTCGTCTAAAAGTTTCTGAAACATTTTATCATCCATAGTGATATTTTTGTCCCTTGAGTAAAATTTTGGATTATTTTTGAAGCAACGTTTCATTTTTGTTAAAGTGGAAGTCTTGGACACCTTAACAGAATTATTTTGCTTGGCCAGCAAAAATTTTACTCTTAATAATTTTTCTCGCAAAGTTTCAGCCATAGATGTGTCTCACAGTAAGGTTTGGATAAAACTGAAACACTTAGTCCAGTGTTGTACCTTAGCTGGAAGTAGTGGGGGAACAGGGCTATAGTGGGGGAATGAGTAGTGGAGGGGGTAATGCGGACTGTTGTTGACAAGTGTAGAAACAGTTTGCTGGGAACTGTCCAAGGAGTAACACGTACTGTGCACAAAAATTAACCGAGAGACTTGTGTAAAATTTAACTCCAAGAAATATTTAATGTAAGACTAAAAGAGGTAGAGCCAAATGAAAAATAATTTTGTAGGAGACGGGTATGGATTAGTTTTGTAGTAAAGTTCAAAATTAACTTGTGTGGAATAAAATTAAATTGTGAGCGAAAAATAGTTAGCCACACCTGCAAAATACAAGTGTAGGAAAAATATTAGGAGACCTGTATAGCTAAATAAAAAATTAATTTTGTATGAAACAGTCTTCCAGCATTTCAGTTTCTAAGTCTTAACAAGTAAGGAATAAAATATTAAATAAGGAGTGGAAAATAATATGTTAAGTAAAACGTAAGTGTAGTAGTGTAACAAAAATTAATTTTGTGCAAAACAGGCTAGGTTCTGTTTTGCTAAGTTTAATAAGAAGGAAAAATAATAATTTACTCACAGTAAAGTCCCGCGGCGGCGAGGTGTGGCGTGTTTGTTGGCTTGCAATAAACTGACTTACCTTCTGTTGAGCTACATTTAGCCAGTTTGCCAAGAAACCAGTCTGTTATATAAGCATTATGTAACCGTCTCTGCCGGCTGTGCTGAATCCGGCAAGCTAAAATATTATTCTATAGTACACCTGACTTGGACTGAAAATATTCTAAGTCCCAAGACCCCTCCCCCTCCCCCCCCCTCGGCTCCGGATGAGAAGTGAGCCCCCCCCCCCCCCCGGGGGAGGAGGAGTTGGCATAGCCCGAGGCGTTGCCTTACCTTGACACGTGTTGTATAATGAGATCCGGTTAGTAATGTATTCAGGTGTGGCTCTTGGAGATTGTCCAATGCCGCAAACAAGTACGTGTCGAGGTCTGGCTGTTTACGTAACCAGGTCCGGTTCCACCACTCCTGACCGGCCCAGCTTCGATTCTCTGAGGCTTAGCTTCTTCGCAGTTGCTTTCAAACATTTCAGCTGAGTGGTTGAAGCTCTGCCCTACAGGATTCGCAATGTAATGTTGGCGCCGCATTATATTGGGAATTCTTTTAGTCTAAGGCATGGCATGTGTAGTTTTAAGAAATATTTTATTTTGCGCTTGCTGCTTCTGCTAGGTCTTGGTGTTGGATTTATTTAGTCTAAGTGTTGTGTGTTGAAAAATATTATTTTGTACTAATCTTCACAGGTTGTCCCCAAGTTGAAATTTTTCTAAATTCGTATCTTGGAGGTACTCCTCCGTAAATTGGCAGTTAAAGTGTTAGGCTTTTTGAGACTTTACAGTCTCTGTAAAAAAAAAAATTTTTCGAGGTTTAGAACCTCAAGAATTATTTGTTACCAACAATAGCATGGCGCCTAACGAGCCCGGGGGTAGGCCCCTGGGGATCCACCCTTAGGCCTCTTTCGATCAGGGGCGCTACTGGACCACATCACTCTAGATGGGTGGTTGGCATCCTTTAGCACGAGGCGTCGGATCCTGACACTGACCGGTGTGCTAGGCAAAAGTCAGTACCTACGGGTTAAGACGGGATCCTCGGTCATGGTTAGCATGGCCTTTTCCAAATTATTGTAGCATGTTTCCCTTAAGGAAACTCAAAATTAAATAAATAATTTTTTATTTAATCACCTCCCCTTAAATGTTGAGATCCCCCCGATGCCTCTGGCCGCCGGCGGTCTTAGGCATCGGGGGGATTTCTTTTTTAATTCTTGAACGACCTTGACCCATATTCATGTGTGAATAAAATAAAATATTTTTGTTCCACATGTTATGTAGGTCAGTCATGACTTAGGCGGATTTTTGCCTGAGTTCTGGGACTGCTCAGGACTTAGAGCGAGATGCGGCTAAGTGTTGGCTGTCCAAACTGTGGTATAACCAAATTTTATTTTATGTTCACACATGAGTAAGGGTAGCAGGTATCCAAGAGTTAAAGTCCTAAGGTTAGGTGAAGCCCCCCCCCGAATTTTTTTTTAAATTTTTTGACCTTGACCAAAAATTTTTTGCTCCGGACGAAAACTGCGCCCCCCCCGAAATTTTTTTTTGAAAATTTTTTTGACCTTGACCAAAAATTTTTTGCTCCGGACGAAAACTGCGCCCCCCCCCCAAAAAATTTTTTTTTCGAAAATTTTTTGACCTTGACCAAAAATTTTTTGCTCCGGACGAAAACTGCACCCGAGGGGGGGGAGGGGGAGGGGGAGGGGGAGGGGGAGGGGGAGGTGCCAAGCTAGTAGTGTGAAATTGTTACTTCCAGTACAAGTTAAAATAGTAGTGGTAAATTGTTACCACAAACACAAATTTGTGTCTTTAAACTTCTAATGTAACTTAACCCATTTAAATGTAGGTGCCAAGCCAGTAGTGTGAAATTGTTACTCCCAGTACAAGTTAAAATAGTAGTGGTAAATTGTTACCACAAACACAAATTTGTGTCTTCAAACTTCTAATTTAACTTAACCCATTTAAATGTAGGTGCCAAGCTAGTAGTGTGAAATTGTTACTTCCAGTACAAGTTAAAATAGTAGTGGTAAATTGTTACCACAAACACAAATTTGTGTCTTTAAACTTCTAATGTAACTTAACCCATTTAAATGTAGGTGCCAAGCCAGTAGTGTGAAATTGTTACTCCCAGTACAAGTTAAAATAGTAGTGGTAAATTGTTACCACAAACACAAATTTGTGTCTTCAAACTTCTAATTTAACTTAACCCATTTAAATGTAGGTGCCAAGCTAGTAGTGTGAAATTGTTACTCCCAGTACAAGTTAAAATAGTAGTGGTAAATTGTTACCACAAATTTGTGTATTCAAACTTCTAATTTAACTTTACCCATTTAAATGTAGGTGCCAAGCCAGTAGTGTGAAATTGTTACTCCCAGTACAAGTTAAAATAGTAGTGGTAAATTGTTACCACAAATTTCTGTATTCAAACTTCTAATTTAAATTAACCCATTTAAATGTAGGTGCCCAGCCAGTAGTGTGAAATCGTTACTCCCAGTACAAGTTAAAATAGTAGTGGTAAATTGTTACCACAAATTTGTGTCTTCAAACTTATAATTTAACTTAACCCATTTAAATGTTGCTACTTAAAGGTAGCACCGTTTTGGTGCTACCTTTCATGTACTATTTTCTACATGTCCAATTTTGCTTTATGTTTTTTAAACAACACTTTTAATTACCGGTTTAATGTAAAACTATAAAATATGTTTATATATATGAATTATTAACAAAACCTTAGTTTTAACATTAAATGTTATTAGGAAACTTCTAATTGAGATAAGCCATTTAAATGTTGCTACTTTTAGGTAGCACCGTTTTGGTGCTACCTATGGTGTACTATTTTACATGTCCAATTTTTGCTTTAGGCTTTTAAACAACACTTTTAACTACTGCTACCAGTCTACCACTGAGGTACCTATGAAGCGAGTTTGGTTCATCTTTTTTTTCTCTAGTTGCTAAGGTGTTTAGGAATTAAAGGTTAGAATTACTTTTAAGGTTAAAAAAAAGCACATGGTGCGAACAGAAAGTTCACTATTGTTTTAACATTAATGGTCATTAGAAAACTTCTAATTGAGCTTAACCCATTTAAATGTTGCTACTTTAAGGTAGCACCGTTTTGGTGCTACCTTTGGTGTACTATTTTTACATGTCACAAAATATATGGGCCTCTGCTTGACGCAGAGACAGGTACTTGGCCCCGTTTCTACCCATTATTAAGTGTACTGAGACTTTAGGTTTTAAACAACACTTTTAACTACTGGTTTAATGTAAAACTACGAAATATGTTTATAAACATGAAATCTTAACAAAACCTTAGTTTTAATTTTAAAGGTAATTTGGAAACTTCTAATTGAGCTTAAACCATTTAAATGTTGCGAATTAAAGGTAGCACCGTTTTGGTGCTACCTTTGGTGTACTATTTTTACATATCCAATTTTGCTCAATTAGAAGTTTGTTGCTTGTACTGGGAGTAACAATTTCACACTACTGGCTTGGCACCTACATTTAAATGGGTAAAGTTAAATTACAAGTTTGAATACACAAATTTGTGGTAACAATTTACCACTACTATTTTAACTTGTACTGGGAGTAACAATTTCACACTACTGGCTGGGCACCTACATTTAAATGGGTTAATTTAAATTAGAAGTTTGAATACAGAAATTTGTGGTAACAATTTACCACTACTATTTTAACTTGTACTGGGAGTAACAATTTCACACTACTGGCTTGGCACCTACATTTAAATGGGTAAAGTTAAATTAGAAGTTTGAATACACAAATTTGTTGGTAACAATTTACCACTACTATTTTAACTTGTACTGGGAGTAACAATTTCACACTACTAGCTTGGCACCTACATTTAAATGGGTTAAGTTAATTAGAAGTTTGAAGACACAAATTTGTGTTTGTGGTAACAATTTACCACTACTATTTTAACTTGTACTGGGAGTAACAATTTCACACTACTGGCTTGGCACCTACATTTAAATGGGTTAAGTTACATTAGAAGTTTAAAGACACAAATTTGTGTTTGTGGTAACAATTTACCACTACTATTTTAACTTGTACTGGAAGTAACAATTTCACACTACTAGCTTGGCACCTCCCCCTCCCCCTCCCCCTCCCCCTCCCCCTCCCCCTCCCCCCCCTCGGGTGCAGTTTTCGTCCGGAGCAAAAAATTTTTGGTCAAGGTCAAAAAATTAAAAAAAAAATTCGGGGGGGGGGCTTCACCTAACCTTAGGACTTTAACTCTTGGATACCTGCTACCCTTACTCATGTGTGAACATAAAATAAAATTTGGTTATACCACAGTTTGGACAGCCAACACTTAGCCGCATCTCGCTCTAAGTCCTGAGCAGTCCCAGAACTCAGGCAAAAATCCGCCTAAGTCATGACTGACCTACATAACATGTGGAACAAAAATATTTTATTTTATTCACACATGAATATGGGTCAAGGTCGTTCAAGAATTAAAAAAGAAATCCCCCGATGCCTAAGACCGCCGGCGGCCAGAGGCATCGGGGGGATCTCAACATTTAAGGGGAGGTGATTAAATAAAAAATTATTTATTTAATTTTGAGTTTCCTTAAGGGAAACATGCTACAATAATTTGGAAAAGGCCATGCTAACCATGACCGAGGATCCCGTCTTAACCCGTAGGTACTGACTTTTGCCTAGCACACCGGTCAGTGTCAGGATCCGACGCCTCGTGCTAAAGGATGCCAACCACCCATCTAGAGTGATGTGGTCCAGTAGCGCCCTGACCGAAAGAGGCCTAAGGGTGGATCCCCAGGGGCCTACCCCCGGGCTCGTTTAGGCGCCATGCTATTGTTGGTAACAAATAATTCTTGAGGTTCTAAACCTCGAAAAATTTTTATTTTACAGAGACTGTAAAGTCTCAAAAAGCCTAACACTTTAACTGCCAATTTACGGAGGAGTACCTCCAAGATACGAATTTAGAAAAATTTCAACTTGGGGACAACCTGTGAAGATTAGTACAAAATATATTTTTCAACACACAACACTTAGACTAAATAAATCCAACACAAGACCTAGCAGAAGCAGCAAGCGCAAATAAATATTTCTTTAAAACTACACATGCCATGCCTTAGACTAAAAGAATTCCCAATATAATGCGGCGCCAACATTACATTGCGAATCCTGTAGGGCAGAGCTTCAACCACTCAGCTGAAATGTTTGAAAGCAACTGCGAAGAAGCTAAGCCTCAGAGAATCGAAGCTGGGCCGGTCAGGAGTGGTGGAACCGGACCTGGTTACGTAAACAGCCAGACCTCGACACGTACTTGTTTGCGGCATTGGACAATCTCCAAGAGCCACACCTGAATACATTACTAACCGGATCTCATTATACAACACGTGTCAAGGTAAGGCAACGCCTCGGGCTATGCCACCTCCTCCTCCCCCGGGGGGGGGCTCACTTCTCATCCGGAGCCGAGGGGGGGGGGGGAGGGGGAGGGGTCTTGGGACTTAGAATATTTTCAGTCCAAGTCAGGTGTACTATAGAATAATATTTTAGCTTGCCGGATTCAGCACAGCCGGCAGAGACGGTTACATAATGCTTATATAACAGACTGGTTTCTTGGCAAACTGGCTAAATGTAGCTCAACAGAAGGTAAGTCAGTTTATTGCAAGCCAACAAACACGCCACACCTCGCCGCCGCGGGACTTTACTGTGAGTAAATTATTATTTTTCCTTCTTATTAAACTTAGCAAAACAGAACCTAGCCTGTTTTGCACAAAATTAATTTTTGTTACACTACTACACTTACGTTTTACTTAACATATTATTTTCCACTCCTTATTTAATATTTTATTCCTTACTTGTTAAGACTTAGAAACTGAAATGCTGGAAGACTGTTTCATACAAAATTAATTTTTTATTTAGCTATACAGGTCTCCTAATATTTTTCCTACACTTGTATTTTGCAGGTGTGGCTAACTATTTTTCGCTCACAATTTAATTTTATTCCACACAAGTTAATTTTGAACTTTACTACAAAACTAATCCATACCCGTCTCCTACAAAATTATTTTTCATTTGGCTCTACCTCTTTTAGTCTTACATTAAATATTTCTTGGAGTTAAATTTTACACAAGTCTCTCGGTTAATTTTTGTGCACAGTACGTGTTACTCCTTGGACAGTTCCCAGCAAACTGTTTCTACACTTGTCAACAACAGTCCGCATTACCCCCTCCACTACTCATTCCCCCACTATAGCCCTGTTCCCCCACTACTTCCAGCTAAGGTACAACACTGGACTAAGTGTTTCAGTTTTATCCAAACCTTACTGTGAGACACATCTATGGCTGAAACTTTGCGAGAAAAATTATTAAGAGTAAAATTTTTGCTGGCCAAGCAAAATAATTCTGTTAAGGTGTCCAAGACTTCCACTTTAACAAAAATGAAACGTTGCTTCAAAAATAATCCAAAATTTTACTCAAGGGACAAAAATATCACTATGGATGATAAAATGTTTCAGAAACTTTTAGACGAGCTAACTTTTGCCAGTAAGGTTACGTTGGTGACTCCAATTCCCAACCAAGTTCCAACATCACCTGAGAAAGAATAAATAATAAATATTTCTTAGGAAATATTTCCAATCCGAGTTACGGAGATCCGGTAAAGGACCGGCTGGGACGAGTTGTTTGTAAAAAATTAAATTTTTCTTCCTTCTGACCACTTTACCCCCACCACCTCCTTATCCCCACCACTGAGCCGGGTACCTGGGTAACCGCCTGCGCCCAAGTCAGTACGTCTTCGGACGCGGTGCTGTTCAGGTCGCGTGTCGTTTGTCGCACTGTCGGGTGTTTGAAGAAATTATTCTTCGGCTCTCAGTCTCTCGGTGGGTAAGTAAAATAAAAAAATTATTTTTTTTTCAAGTGGGGGTGCTGGGACAGGTCAATGACCCCTGACGGATATATTAGGTCTAGAGTCTGATCGCTAGGGAATAAAAAAAAATATTTTTTTGCACTTTTGTGATTCCTCGAGAAATTTCAATTTCTCAGCAAAATTTGAGGAATCGCAAAAGTGCAAAAAAAAATTTTTTGTATTCTTGCGTGACCTTGACCTAATTAACGTCAGTGACGTCATCATGATGACGTCAGCGGTAATGACGTCACCATGACGTCATTTATGTGACGTCATGTGACGTCATATGACATCATTAGTGACGTCATTCGTGACGTCATTGATGACGTCATCACTGCTGACGTCATCGTGATGACGTCACGTCCCAGCCTTCCCAAAAACACACTACTGACGTCTCAACCGTTTGTTAGCTAAACTGAAAACTGAGTAACATTTGTCAATTTATTTGCTGTGAGACCTTTGCCTACATTCCATAACGGATTATACAGAGTTTCTGTAATTGAAATTTAAAATGTATTTAATGTTCACACGAAACAATACAAATCAATTTTATGAAAATAATAATAATAATTAGTAGTTTCTTCTAATGGTAGTATACGTATCAACAAAATTGAGATGTAATAATTTACGATTCGGATGCAACAAAAATTTTATTCCTAATATAATTAATGGACGTAAATAAAAATAAAAAAAAAAAAAAAAAAAAAAAAAAAAAAAAAAAAAACCACCATAACAACAGATAGAGTGGCATTGCAGGGTTGTTCACCACTATTGACATCCTTTGTTCGTTGTGGATCAATGTAGTATTTCCTGTCATGGCATCTGTTATACTAGTTTGTTTCATGCATATTTTTAACCTTCTATTTAGATTTTTATAAATGGCGTGTTTGATTTTTTTAGATTCAATAGTTCTACAAATTTAGTTTTTTTATGATTAAAACAACGCCAATAACTTAGCACAATACGTTATAAACAAAAACATATTTATATTTGTATGTGGAATACAAATATAAATAGAGGAAAGATAAACTAAATATAGTCAAAGTAAAGCTGTTTATTCCACCTTTAAATATTTGATAATCTGGTCTGGAATAAAATATAATCAAGAATATAACATAATTATATAAATAATATATTCAGTAATATTTTTAAGTTATAACTCTTGAATGTAATTGAGAATGTTTAATGTTAGGGTTCAATAGCAGTTTAATACTAAGATCTGAGAGTTGAGGTTGAAGTGGAGTGGTCTCGATATGAACGATGAGAAAAAGGTCAAGAGAAAAGTCAAGAGTTAACGTTCTTGGAGCAAAGTGATATTGGTTTCTGTGAGACCTTCCAATTTAGGTAATTGCTATGAATAGTCCAGGCAACGAAGACAAAAAATGATCCGATAGGGGAAAAAATTCATGTAGAAGCCAAATTTGGTACAGTTGTAGGGGAAGGTGTCTTAAACAACATACTAAAAGTACTGACCCATAGGGGTGGAGCTTAAGGGGTGGGGGGCTCTAAAGGCCCCCTTTTATTGTTTTTTGTAAATAACTCAAAAAATATGGCCTCTAGCAAAAATTTTGTTCTTAGTGAAATTAAAGGTCGTAAAATAATCTACAAAAAAGGTCCTTTGCACTTTTTTGCTAGGATTAATAGTAAAGAACATATATGATAATGAAAATTTGGAATAAAATTATATTATCAAAACTTTGAAATGCAATAACTTCCGACATATTTGACCTTTTGAGGTCTGGTTTTCGGCTATGTACTCTCCTTACTAAGACCTTTAAAATTATGTATAGCATGGCTATGGACTAAGAAACTTTTTTTTAAACTTCCTCTTTGGGACGTTCATGTAGAGGATGGTTCAAGGGTAATATGACAGGCTTATGACGAGCTATCCACGTTTTCAAAGGTAATTGTAATAGCAAACGTTTGCCGCAAACCGCACCTCGAAAGGTCAAGTATTTCGAAAATTATTACATTTTTAAGCGTTTAGGTTAAAATATTCGAAGTTTGACAGGCTGCCGTTTTCGACTCAGGCAACCTTTTGAGACGGGGTTTGCGGCATTAAATTCTACTACTTATTAGCTTTAATTTGATGTACATAAACCCATTGATCGACGAAAGATTTATTTCTGACTCCACGTGGGCCATCCCATCATTTTAGCTTCACCCCTATGGGTCAGTACTTTTAGTATGTTGTTTAAGAAACCTTCCCCTACAACTGTACCAAATTTGGCTTCTACATGAATTTTTTCCCCTATTTTGTCTTCGTTGCCTGGACTAGAAAGTAAACTGTTGCCAATTATCATTAGTTTAGTTGTTGGTTTTGGTTTATCAGTCAAATCTGTAATAATTGCCGTAATTATTGCAACCATAACTTTTGGTAAATCTTTAGTTTGTTGTTAAGGTCGGCGCATCAATACGTAGGCTATCTAGATGTAAAAAAAAATATGAGACAAACAATTCTTTTATTCAAAGTAGTGCAGTAAACATAAATTTAAGTCGTTATATTAAACATATTTTGAAACTTGTAAAAGAAAGTTATCGATATTTGTGAGCATTCACCAAGATGACTGTAGTGCCAGGTGAGCTACATCCCATAAGAGCAATGGTGTCAGTTTCTGCGACATCCGTGGATGTCGCTACAGAGTTTTTGTTGTTTAAAAAATCAACATTTTTACTCTTTGTTACCTGCAAGTGTTGCCAAAGCTGCAGGAACGACAATCTTTTACGTTTGCATTGGAGATTTTTTGTGTCAACTATTTCTAAAACAAGGAATTTCAAGGTATGTTTAAGGTATGTTTACCTTAATTGATAATTGTTAATTTGGTAATTACCTAATAATCCAAATGTAAAATAGAGTAATATGGTATCGTTACGATAAATATCGTACCGGTGGCAAGACTGCTTCAGTCCCTTTTCAATCAGCTGTGTAATGGTACATATTATAACGTAACTTGACTTCCGTTTTAGTTTTGACGCTTCATATCCGGAACACAAAAATAGCTATTCACCTGACCTTAGGAAGAAGTTATGCTTTTCCTCTACAGACCTTGAGCATTCACAAACACTCTTTGATTACTTAAAAATCTGCAAGGTTGAACTTTGTGATTTTTAGGCTCTTCAGAATTACTCTCAATACATTATCCGATGCGTTATGACAGAGTCGGTAGTCTGTGGTTTGAAACAGACGCGGGAGGCTGTCAAAGTCGAGATGTTATCGACTCCACAAACAATAACTGCGAGAAAAGTTTCGACAACGTTGGTGACAGACGGTCAGATAAATCTCCTTTTGTTCTGTCAAGATATTCTTTTTTGTAAGCCTCTACTTCTACCATTATGATCTGAACATATCTGTACCTAATTCAAATTATAAAATATCTAAAAAGTGTTGACAATAAGAAAGTGTGTTTTATCACTTTTACATAATATTTATTTGATTTATTAACAATTATTATTAGGGATTGAAAGAATAAAAAAACATGTTAATGTACAACACAACTACTTATATTCATTAACTTTTTGAAAATCGTGCCATAGAATGAATTTGTTTTATTTTATTAATAGTAGATGAATATATTTTACTAATTGTATGATTTGAATAATATACGTTTGTGTATAGTATTTCTACACATATCAGCAAATTGTCATCCGATTTAGAAGGAAATTAAACGAAAACAAAAAATAAATAATAAAATAGGATGTTAGGTATCTCAAGCACTCTTGTAGTAACATTACCTTTTACGTTACTGATTCATTTACTGTATTTAGAGTTTTTTTCATAATTTCATCACACTAAAACTATTCTTTGCCTAGTCTAAATTGCAGTTATACGTCTTTAAATTAAAGTCATTATATGTGTAGTAAATAAACATTATCTGTTATGATTTATTATTGTCATATAGTAAATTCTGTCTTAATTGGTTTCTTATTACAAGGAATCCTTTGTTTGAATTTATATGATTTTGCTTTTTAACACAAGTGTCAGTAAATGAATATTTTACTAGCCTATATTAAAAAATGAAAAACCATAATTGGAAAATCAGAGATAACTCATTAAAAACTACATTTAAAATTTGTATAGAAAGATAAACAACTAAAGTAAATTAACGTAAAGTAAATTCACTCTATTAAGACCGTTGAAGCATTAGAACCTGTTTATAAGTTCTGTTCCGCAACACTGCCCCAACTCCCGACACTCCCTGTTAAGTGCAATGTTTCACGCGGCAACAAAGGAGACACTCGCTCCCGAACAACCCTCAAATGAACCTCTTAAGTGCTCTCCCACGAATGTTGAGAGTATTGCGGATAATTGTCTGCCACAAAGTGTTCCGTCATGCGCTCGCCACAATGGAGGTTTTGAACGACCGCGCAAAAGGGTGAAACACGCTCAAGGGTTGAGAAACGGAACTGCAATTAAAAGGGGGTTTTGAAACAGTTTAATTCTTAAATTGCTAAATACTGGATAATCCTACTATTACTTCTTAGAATATAATTTGAGAGAAAACTAGGCCTTGGAACCCTATCGAAGAACACGTTCGGCTTTAGGGGAAAAAGTAAATCAGCTCATTTTTATGTTTTATTTTTCAATTAAATTTTGCATCACTAGCACAGGAAGGAACGTTATCTAGAGCATGCAGATAAAAAATATCAATTTTTTAAAGATGTTGTTAATGGTTGTAATTCTTTTGTAGTATGGTTTAAGGATAGTTTTAGCAAAATTGGAAGAGGCCTTTGCATAGTTCCCATACAGTTTTTGTGATCTAGCATGTGTCTTAAAATGCTTGCCAGCAATACCACACTATTGGCTCTTTCAGTGGAATCTGTTTTCCTAATACAAGATCTTACTAGTTTCCATTATTATTAACTTGTTAATTGCAGGTCAAATTTGTGAAATTATGTCTCAGTGATCTAAAAAAACCTACTGTCATTGAATAGTTATTTTATTCTCTTTCTCTGTTTTTAGGCTAGAGTATCTTTAATACAACTGTAATTAATGCTGTATTTAACGCTGTATTAAGTAAAAATATTTTGTGGTTTTAATACATCAAGTCAAAACTGCTTTGCTAAATGTTTGTGATCCATGTGAATGTCACACTCAGGGTTAACGATGAAACCTCACCAAAACGTCTCCAAGTTCAGGAGAGTAAAGCCTGTAATAAACACTAAGTAATCATTATAATTTACTCATGATGGTTGCCCCTGAACTGGTGGAACTATAATATGGTTTTAAGTTACCTTTTTCCGTCTCCAGTTCAAATTTTGGGTTTGTAGGACTACAACCCGGGTTTCGGCGCTCCCTGATTGACGTCCCTGATTGACATGTCCCGACACCGGTAACAGTGGTGGAGAGTCGCGTCCGTAATACTAATTTGTAGGCCTACTTTTTTATTTTAATTTATTTTGTGTCGTGTTAAATGTGTACGTGTCCGTGTCAAGTGATTTTAACTGCTGAATGACGACGTCTACTCGACTGATCAATGTGACTGCAACTTCAGCTTCCATCTACTTGAAAATGGCGCAACGAGCGCCGAAACCCGGGTTGTAGTCCTACAAACCCAAAATTTGAACTGGAGACGGAAAAAGGTAACTTAAAACCATATTAATCATTATAACTACACTAACCTTTTCATTAATGGCAATTAAAAGAATTCCCTATTTTGTTTTGTGTCCATCCACGCCATTTGAATTTTTTTACGTTTTGACGGGGAACGTCCCTAAACTTTACCTATAAAAGTAAGCTTCATTTGGACTGAAAAAATCACTTTATTATTAAAATTATGAGATTTTTACTTACAGCAATTTTATATGTTGGTCTAGAGAAGCCTTCAACATAATTTTAACTCTCCTCCTTTGCGAGTTCATTGAACTACAATACCTACATGGAATGGAGGGGTATTCTAGCTGAATTTACCATTTTATGTTAGTAATAAAGTTTTTCAACTGGGTCGACCATTAAAGTTTGCCCAGAAAATATGATGGAATCAGCGTTGAAGGCGGTTCATTTAAACTCTTTAATTAAAAAAATATGTATGTTAATCGTTATTTTTATATAGAATTATTTTTCATACCATGTTATTGGTAGGTGAAAAGCTAAGTATATAAACTACTAGACTTACTATATCATCAAACATACTTTAACAATATGGAATGATTTAAGGGTAATTAACAAAAATATTGAAAGGAGTAATCGAGGAACTAATATTAAATGTTAAATTGTAATAGAAAATTATAAAACGTTGTGATATGATATAGATTTTTCAGAAAAAATATGAATCATAATATATTAAAACATAAATACTTATCATTAAACCACTAATATTCCTCTGAATGTATTAAGAAGTAACGATGAAACCAATGTTGTTAAGATAAACACAAACATAATACATTTGAAAACATTTGAGTACACAACACTTTATTTTCTTAATTTATTTACTAACGATTTTCAGGTTTTATATTACTTTGAATTTTTTAAACAACAATTTATTAAAAGGTATTTTTATCAATAAGATTAAAAGTTGTCTACCAAATTTAGATTGTTGTATCTACTATTATAACTGTGATGTTAAACTTAGTAAATATCAAACATGTATTTTTCAAATCAGATTAATTACCTTTTTTATTCTTTTATTTATTTTATACGAGTACATTAATATAACAAACCTTATTAAACTAAAATATATTTTGGATCCTGATTAATTTAAATTTTCCTCTTTTGGTTTTTATTGAGTGACTATACTGGATTAAAATTATACCACCTTTTGTAAACCATATAAGGCCAGAATCCAAATTATCGTATCTTTTAATCCTTAATATAATGCAGTATTCTCAGTGTAAATGTCTTCTACAAACATTTCTGAATGAACTAACATTTATTGATTTTCCTCAAAGGGTATTCAGGTCCTTCAAACGTTCTTGTATCATTGCACTGTGACAATCCCAATGGCCGCTATCTTCTGCTTCAGAGAGTTGACCGCCTTTGTCGGTTTTACCTTGGATAGGATACTTTCAAACGGACACTGTCGTTGGGTTTGGAACAAGAGCTCACAGTCGAGCTTGAATAACCACTTTGTGATGGACTAAGTACTCGAGATACGGTCACTCGTCCTTTATGTCAAATGATTGCACGCTTTGTTCTGAATCTATATTTGAGGAAGATGTTACATCAATAATATATTAACTCATTTTAAATCAAATTTATGATTACAAATATTACATAAGAAATTAAGGTTGTAGCCTAAAAAACTAAATTTAAACTAATTGTAATTTAGGTATTTTCTTTCCTTTAATTAATTACAAGTGATATATTTCATGTAACCGATTCAAATAATGTAATGTATCCCTTTAAATACAACAGG
The DNA here is from genome assembly GCA_030545055.2 of Neoaliturus tenellus. Classification (NCBI taxonomy): domain Eukaryota; kingdom Metazoa; phylum Arthropoda; class Insecta; order Hemiptera; family Cicadellidae; genus Neoaliturus; species Neoaliturus tenellus. The sequence goes on along the minus strand of CM061534.1, from coordinate 201,729,106 downwards.
TGTTTTTTTCCAACACAAACATGAACATTGAAAACGAGAAAATGATTCACTTTCCTTTTTGTGTTGACATTTCAGCATATTATAAATATTTGAACAATTTGTCTTAGGTATGACACCAGCAGTGGTGAGTAAAAATTTAATATCATAAACTTGAAAAATACGATATTTTTCTTCAACGCTACACATTGCTACACTGAAGAAAAACTCTCGTATTCAGTTTGCTGTTTATCAGTTTGCCTGCACGTACCAGCTAAGTGCTAAGAGTAGTAAAAAAGAATAAAAAAAATGCTTAAAATACTACAACATATTATTTATTTACCAAATATATAGTACTATAGATCGCTCAGTGCTCGACAATTAACTGTCAAAAATGTAAGTTGATTTAAACCCAATTAGTTTTAAACTGAAACACCTGTTCTTCCTGATTTACTGTAATTGGTTATTACAACATCTGTTTAATGATTCAAATGACTAACATTTGAGATAAAATTAACAATAAATGGAGGACCAAGCCTTGCGCATTGGTTTTAATTCACTTTTTATGGTGTTAATTAGACTTCTAAGCACCTAGTAAGTAACCAATACCTTTAAACAGTAAACAGCAGTTTCAAAAAGAGTCCTTAAAAGCAAGAAATGTAGGATTTGCTAAGAAGTAGTGTTCTTTGATTTTCGTTTACTGTACCTTTTGACAGCTGTTGAATAAATGCCCTTTATGCTTAGTTTACTTTTCGTTGTTATTTCGTTGCCATTATGGCAGCCCATACGGTATTGCAAATATAAAAATTAAAATTTTTCAATTTTATTGTAGACAAAATACAATTTTTTGGGATTGAGGATATTTCTATACTTTTTTTGGGCAAAAACACTATAAAATGAAAAATGTAATAAAAAACTACCCGACGGATTTTGGAATCGTTGGAAAACTTATCGCCACAGACACTGATCGTGAAACTATGAAAAGCTGTAGGGTGTAGCCCCGGGGTCCTAAGTCAATTATAATGGGATTCCATTTATCTACAGGGCACACACAAGATGAGGAAAAATTAGGAAAAGAAGCAGTCTTGCTTAAAATGATTTCAAAATTGTGTTGGTTAATAGTGTAAAAATATCTTTCAATATTATTTATGAACATGTTTGACTCATTTACAAATGGTTTTCTCATTCTTTTAAAATTAAAAGCTTCAATGCACCTTCTTATAAATCATAACTATTAATAAATATTTAAAAAACGAGTACAATTAATTAGGTACATACTCCATTCGAAAAAGGTTTATAATTCTTTAAAGATGTTTGGAAACAAACCAAGTGAAAATAATTCAATAGACTGATCTTGGAAACTTTACTTGTTACTTTGTCATAAAGATTAAATAAACTGGGAGAAACTTAAAGTTACTGCAATAAAATGTAGATGAGGCTCGGAATCCATCTGCCAACTTTGATAAATTATTCGGAGCAATATTCCCAACAATGGCCAAGTTTTATACTCGGTTTCCGGTGAGCATCTGCCAGCTCTGTTGGATGAAATATTATTTTCTTATACAGAATTCATTGAATGGTAAACTAAAAGCGATTTTTACATTCATAATTTATTGATTATAAAGCGAGAAAAACTGGTTAGGACTACCTGCACGTAAAAATGTTGTGGCTATTATATTATTCAATGCATTACTAAATAAGTAAGAATATAAATAATACGCTAGGTGTGTTGTTGTTTTGTTGATAAGGAAACCCCAGCCGAACCTTTTAGCACGTCTGCTACTAATGGACATTTTACAAAAGTTCCCACACAAATCGTATATTAGGGAAAAAGAAAGGGCGGGAAATGAGTGAGGAAATAGCCAATTGACCATTCATTCAGTGGGTCGACTCCCGTGATCCTGTGACAACCGAGTTCTAGGGTCTGGCCTCTGTGTGGCTAATTAATCGACTGTCCACTTATGTTCTTCACCTGGGGCTTTCATTCCCGTGGTGGACATACACCGCAACCGCCCGCCATCCAGAACACAATACATTAGTGTATCTTGGGTGTACAATTTGCTTTGATATTATTTTAGCAATTTTTTTTAATTAGTTCTTTGTTTTGAAAAATGTATGACATTTCTTAAAAAAAACCCCTTACTCTCAAGGTAGCCTCACATCTAGAGATTCTGTAAGACAGACATAGAAACTGTCCATCTTGCTCAAACCGTAATGAGATAGTTGTTTAACTGGCTGGGTAGCTGAGTGGTTAAAGAGCTCGCCTTTGAATCTAAAGGTAGCCGGTTCGACCCTGAGAAAAGTTAGTGCTTTTTGATGGTTCGATAATGGACCCAGCTGCCTTTGGTCATTGGGCTATTAATTAATGATCCTGACAAATAAAACAGCTGATATTTGTCAGTAACAAAGCTACACCTCATCTGATCCATCACAATCATCACACTCATCCCTTCAGTCATACTCACCTTAAAATACGCACCACAGAGTGCGTCGGTGTTTCAAATAAAGTATCAAAGTATCAAAGTTATTCCCACGGATTAAAAAGTTCTGGTTCATTATGATGTATAATATTTTTTTTTAAGTAGATGTGTTTGAACCGTTACTTCTCAGACAGTGATTGGTTACATATAAAAGATAAACGGTATCAGATAACTGACACATACTTTCTCCCAAGAATATGAAAAGGTGTTAAAAGCCTCAAAACAATAATGTCGTGATGGCTCAGTCGGATTGCCACCAGGTGAGCAGCACGAGTTTTTGCATCCAAAAATTGAGTTTTTTTAACACATTTTGCTCTATAACTTTTGAACGCGCATTTTCCCGGAGATGCGGGTGGTGTCATTTTATTCAGCATTTTAATCTTAATAAACCACACAAATTTAATCAAAATCGTTAGAGCCGTTTTTGAGAAATTTTGATTTTTCACGTTTTTTTGGGGTTTTTGGGGGTAAACTACCCCTAAAAATCAAAAATTTAAAAAAATGAAAAAAACGCCTGGAATTATCGTGGGTTTGAACCTACATACCAAGTTTCACCAAAATCGGACCATTGGGGCATTCTCTAGTTCTGTTTACATCCTGACACACACACACACACACACACACACACACACACACAGACATCACTCTGAAACCCCCTTTTTTGGACTCAGGGGGCACCAAAACGGATAAATTTACCAACGACTCAAATTTTAAAATGTTGACAAAACCAATACTTTCTCCATATATACATTTATAGGGAGAAAGGGGGCTCCAAAATGGATATATACATCATCAAAGGAATTGGAAAATTTTTACGAATACAATACTTTCTCCATATACTATGGTATAGGGGGAGAAAGTAAAAGCTTCTATACCAAACCACAATGATAAACTGTTCACTGTTTAATTATTTCTGAAATGGCAACAGATGACATATCACATAAATTTACAGTAACATCGTAACAGCAGAGTAACAGCTGATACAAAGTGCCAGGTTCTTTTATAAATACCTTATTATTATTAATACAAAATGTTTTCAATATCTTTAAATCTATTAAAGATGAAAAGAAAAGCCTACATTACGAGGTATAACGGTTTTGGTTATTTTGTACCCGTAAAACACGTTTATATTATTTACACGGATTATTTTTTAACTAGTTAACTGTGTAATCAAACGGTTTAATTTTTCACTTTTGCCAATACTTTTATCCACTTATTTATAGTTATAGTCTTAATTCGAATTGAAAAATTGTTATATGCCAACATTAAAAAATGATCAGAATTTGTATGTAATGAAACACAAAAAAATGCTATGGTTTAGCTATCCGAGATTGTTAAAATTTGTGTTAACCAAACAACATCCTTTTAAGGCTGATAATAATATGTTTTTCACAAAAAATATTTTTAGATAGCAAATTTTTCCAATAAAATTAGGATAATTTTGTCTAATTTGTAATACATGAAATTAAACCACTTACGAACTTTTACAAAAACTATTTAAATAACAGATAAATAAAGTTAAAGGAGATTAACGTTAAAGCTAGAAGGTAAATGTAAATAGGTGGCGGCAGGTGGATAGTGGGTAGTGAGGTACACAAGTGAGTCAGCGCATAGCTAGACGTCTGCCAACCGGCGTTGACTCACTCGGGAGTGAGTGGCCTCAGAGCTTCCTACCCCGGCCCCGGCAACATCGCCCTGCTAAACAATTCATAACTACAGTAGCAACGCGGGGGCAATGTTTTGTGACACGATTTTATCATGAATTCCTACGTTTACACTTAGGATAAATATGTGAAATATTACAGTCGTTAAGACAGTATACAAAATAAATCTTCAATAGTGTGACCATGGTTCACGGATAAATAATATTTTCTTTTGTAAACCTTTATTTTTAAAGATATTTTTGTTATATTGTCATCGAGGTGTGCCAATGGAACATAATTGTTTAGCTATCAACAAACAGTAATAAGCAGTATTAATCGGTTGCGTGGACGCATTTGCTAATTCAGCAAATTCACTTCTTAGTGAAGGAAGATTCATCTCTTTGAGTTTATACTCGATTAAAATATAGAATAAACTTACCTACGATTTGTTTTGACTCCATCCCCAAGCCTTCTCTCTATTTCTTCCTATTGCATCAAAAGCCCAAATTATTATAGTCAATTACATATCTCACATATTACAACTCATATTGCATATTACAACTCACATATATTGCCGTGTTCAAAGTTGGCTTCTAAAAATTGCCAATGAGAATAAAGTCGTTATAGTGTTGTTAAGTGTGAATTTAAAACGTTACAACTCAAAATCCGACAACACAATTTAATGAAATTCAGTCCGTACCTGGCATGACTGGTGTGATCTATGAAAAAAATGATATGGGAAAGTTCTTTCTATGGCTTTGATTGAGAGTCAAGTGGAAGTTTTTAAGGTACAAAAAGTTTTACACTAGTAATCACAATAAAAATTGAAATATAAATAGTATATATATATATATATATATATATATATATATATATATATATATATATTATAAAGATTAGTATTTTCGTTTAGCTCGAAGACAATCATTATTTTGTCTTTTTCGTAGTGCTATCGGAAAAAAAACACTGTTGGAGAGTGGGAGTTTATTTTGAGTGATGATAATTCGGGCGGTAGCGATGCATTGGGTGGATTCCAACTAGGGTACACACACAGACCGGCGCTAGTGGCAGGGGAGTTTACGGGTCAAGTTACTTCCAGCTCAACTCCGTCGTCGCGGGCTTCAACTCCACTTACAACTTTGGTGAACATTTTCCCCTCTTGTCAAAGTAATGGTCTCAAATAAGAAACCAGGTCCAACAGTGTAAATGTTAAATGTGTCTAAAAGGCTATTACAGCATCAAAAATGTTACGCTGTTATTTCCATTTTTTGTTGTCCACAGACAAATGTCCATTATTTAGGTCCACCGTGTGGCCACTACTTTTTGTCCACTTTTTTATTTACACTTGTGTTAGTGTCCAATCATTGTAACGTCCATAATGTTTGATTGTAAAGTTTTTATGTTTATACAAAATACGCAAGTACGTAAAATGTTGTAATGATTAAATATTTTTTTAATGGTTATAATTTTGGTTGGTGATCAAATAACATTATGTGAATTTAGGGTACAGGATTATCTTTAGGAATTTACAGTGAACAATTTAAAGCAGGAAAAAATTTTACAGACATGACTTTTTGACTGATAGTAATAACCCTGGCTTATATCATTTTGGTTGTGGACCTAACATCCGTAAAATGCAAGGGTCCGCAGATATGACTGTTTAAGTAATTGTGAGAAGCTATTATACAGTTAATCCCATTCAAAACCCATAAACATTGAGTTACATTTTAAGGTATTATGGCTTGTTACTAAGCTTACTAATTTATAGCACAAAGGTTAATATTATAAACAAGACATTTACATGTAAAACGAGTAATTGCCAGTAATCAATGTCTTTGCTACGTCAGTTGAAGTGAAAAGCTCATGAAATAATTTAAAGATTATTTAAACCTAAATTTAAGACATGTACGGTGATGTTTCGCAGGGAACATAAAACTGAGTTAAAAGATTTTGTAATTAAAGTGATTTTTTTTATCTAAACCATGATAACTCCTACTGGAGGCTGCCACTCCAGTAAGAATAAGCTCAGAATAACCACATATTATTAATCGCCTTCCATATCCTATTCTCATAGGTTAAAAAAACACAATTTTACTGGAGATATTTCAAAGCGAAACTAAGCTAAATGTTAACCATTAACGGTGATCTTAGGCTATTTAAATGAAATGCTCTAAATTTTGCACCATTTACTACATTAATAATACCAATTAAAAGTTTTTGCCACTTCAGAAAAATAGTGTAAGTGAAGATTCTAATAAACATGATCTAACTTACGGAGCATTATTGCAACTACTTTGTTATGATATATTTTAAATTTCAGTCATTATTGATATAAATAATTCATAATCAATGTTGTAGCGTTTAAAAATTTCAAAGTAGCCCTTTAAAAAGTAGCGTTGAATGTATTATGGTCACTAATTCAACCACTCCAGGTGTAATTGACACGTCAATCGTTCACTGTTCTCATAACCAGTTACTCCAGTGGCCGCTTTTCATCATACCAATCGCCGAGGTTGATGAGCGGTATACGTCACAATATACCCGCCACACCGTCCCCGGTGGAGGTCGACGAGGGGCCATGGAGTGGAACAGTGGGAGACGAATATGTCCCGGGCTGGAGGCTGTCCAAGGGTTCGTCGCTCCGACGCGAGGTGGCGCCTCCTCACACACACACTGTTGAAACACTCATCTTCCGTGGCATTCCTTTCCATCAACTTAGAAGAATATATCCTAGATATATTCGCTAGTCCACTCCACCTTGGTAGTTGTTACTTGTTTAATTTATCGATTTATAAACACTATTCTTAAGTTATACCATTCTAAAGGACTATTATATTTATTTAATACATTTAAGATGTAGAGAAAAAACAATTTGTTTTTTACGTTGGCATTTGGAAATGATATTAAATGGCATTAAGTGTTTTTTCCTAGGAATAGAAAGTAGCAAAATATGTTCAACTATACATAATATTACTTAATTCAAACAGCAATACAGATAATTTTCACCGTAAAGTAAGGAAGAAGAATTAATGTATTTATAATCAGATGAATATACCTACTATTTAAAATTCCAAAATAAGTTTGAACCTGGCTTAAAGAAAATTCTGGGTCCGAGTTTGAGAACTATACTTTCTACTTTAACAAAGAAGATAAAATAATCTGTAAAGAAGTTAAAGTTTCTTCAGTAAAATGTGGATGAAGTTTAGAATCCATTCCGAGTTTGATAAATTATGCCAAGCAATATTCCCAACAATGGACAAGTTATAATTCCAGTTTCCGGCTCCGTCTGCTAGTTCTCTCTAAAGAATGCGCTAGTTTATTTTCAGGCTCTAATAACAATCTTGATGGATCTTTTCCTTTAGCATAAGAGATGAAGATCATAGTGGAAACAGTGCCTTATAAACTATTTATGAAATGTCATAAAATATTTACCGGACTGTTTTAGAACTTGGTTGAAAATTGACATAAGATTTTATTGTTTCTATTTTGGCTCATGCATTGTTATCATATTTTATGTTGTTGTGAAATTCCACGTCTCAACAATAAAGTTCCAAAACATAACCAGCCATCAATTTGATTTTATTGCATTTCATGAACAATACAGCTATTTAACAATGATTTTTTAAATAAATTAATTTTTTTTTGTTTGGGGGGCGTAGATGAGAACTAAACAATAGGACGATGTTAAACATAATTTTAACATCTTCTTTAATAAAATTGTACGTTCATTTACAAAGCTCTTTAGAACATAAAAAAAACATTCTGATATTATATTTGGTTTACATTACATTAAATGTATATCAAACTTTAAGACAATTATTTTATTAAAATATTTTAAAACTTGCATGAAACTAATACTAAGAAAATAAAAACTGCTAATATATGACATTAAGGGGTAATAATAATTTCGCAATTTATTCCTTTGGAGGATTCCTTTATTTATTTCAACCGCGTACTAATAAAAACAAAGAAACAAGTTTTGCACTACTAAGAATACATTATAAAATGATTAAATAAACAATAAGGGAAGCCAAATGCGAAAGTTTAAATAAGAAAACTACGAAAAAAAACTACGTTAGGCAGTAATTCATTTACTTATTTATTTATTCCAACGGTCAAAAAACCAATATATTATAAATAATTTACAACCAGTATACACTGGAATCTAAGTTTGTAGGTAATATTTGGTATGTGTTTTAATAAGTAGGTTGTAAACATCACCGTTTCGATTTTTAAGGGTTTTTGCCCTTAGAAGCCCCTGTTGCTTTACTTCGCCGATAATTTTCACTGGACGACCTCAGGAAGTGTGCCAAGATTGACGGATGCTTTTTCTCCCCAGCCTCGAATGTTTACAGAGGCAGATATTGTTTTACAGTCTAACACATATTGAAGTGAACAGCTCTTCTTTCTATTACACAATTTCCCCGTAGATTCATTTACTTTTGTCATTAAAATAACATTGTTTAAAAGGGCTATGGAGTCAATTATTAATTTTTGAAACGATTACAATATTCCTAATATTATAAAATGATATTAATTATTGATGACCATTATAGCACTGTATCTTACTTTGTAAAAAAAAAAATTTTAAATAAATTTTTTACCTAGTAAAGGCTAAAAAGTAATGCTTTGGTTTAAAAGAGAAAATATTCACAATGAGAATGAAATATTACTATTATGCGGATGATACTAGAGTAGACGTAGTAAAAAATACTACTAGCTTCCATTTGAAATGTTAATGTTTTAATAAATATTTACATATATAAAACTCGATTCACGTAAAGGCACTTATAAAAATATTTTTGGTCTTATTCTTAAGTGACTACCAAAAAAAGCATCTTCATTTTTGTCTTGATTGTTTTAGGTGTTAAACCATCCAAATAGTATACACCAGTTAGTATTTTTTACTTACATCATCGTTCATTCTGATAACGTATTAATATTATAAAATCTAATATTAATGGTTTATATTTCCCGTCAGTTTCTCAATTACCGACTTACGCTGCTTGAACATTTGGGTCTCTTGGATTTAATCAATATTAATTTCGTACAGCTTTAAAGTACTTGCTGTGAAGTTGACAAATAAAATTCAAAATTCCATAAATGCAAGGTGAAAACATGAGTTTTGTTGTACCCAGCTCAAATTTTCCATGACTAGTTTGGCATGAAGCAGCCTCAATCAGCTACTCTTCAACTTGCAAAATTTGCATATTCACTTAGCTCCATGCACATACTTCAATCATGAGTAAAACAGAAGTGTTACCCTACCAAATATACTATATGCTTTTGAACGTATTTAATTGTTTGCTACATTGAAAATGAGCTAAATATATTGGATTTCAATACTATATTCAAACCTATTGGTAAATATACCATGGTATTTATTTGTACGTTGAATGAATTGTAAACAAAAAATCCAAAATATAAAATCATATGTTTGTCTTATTGAAAAAACAACACATATTTTAGTGAATATAAACATTATAACAATAAAAGAAAATATTGTTTTATTTTTTATTTGTTTGTACAGTAAATATAATTGATATACTTTGCCACTTCAAAATGATTTGTGCAGAGTAATAAAAATTCTGACTCATTGCATATCTATACTTATTTAATACGCTAAGGGTTTTTTTGTCTTGAGAACTCCTCCTACAATGTTCAACCGATTTTCAAGTTTTTGGTGTCGTTGGATAGGGCTTGGTCTATAGTTGTTTCCCCCAAAAATTGATGATTATCGGACAGAAAATAAAGGCGCTATACAACATTGAAATTTCAAAATTTCCCATTTAAATAGAATTGGGATTGAATAAAGCATTTTAAACATCTGTTAATAATCAGCTGTAAATACGTGTAGTTTTTGGTGATTACAGATATTCAAAATATTGGATTGGTCGGATGTCATTGATTTAGAGCTAAAAGTAACATTTGTATTAAAATAAATTGCTCGATTTCGAGCACTATGTACACTAGTGTTTAATAAATGCTTTAGACACTGTTGTATCTTAGTGTGGAATACACCTATTAAAGTTACACAAGAAACACATTTCTCTTAAGTAATAGTTAAATTGTCACTATCAATAAAACAAAATATTAAAAAATATTTTTTTGAAATGTATAATATGAGTACACACATTCTAAAAATAATAATAAAAAAAAAAAAAAAAAAAAAAAAAAAAAAACTGAGTAACCGTAGTCTATAAGAAAATAATAATAGGTAATATGGACAATTGATGATTTACTAAAATTTGGAAAACAATTTAAAAAACATTGTCTCAGCTTCCAAATTAAAGTATGCAGCTAATGTACGTGTATACATTTCGGAGAACGTCTGATTCATTTGAATTATTTTGATCTCGACGACTCGAGACAACTTACATGGTAATAACGCACACTGACAGATGCGAATATATAAGGGAGTTTACAGATAAAGTTACTGCTCTACTCAACTTTCTTACTTCCAACTTCAACTTGAAGCAATCTTGATCAACTCCACTCCAACTTTGCCAAGTAAACTTTGTCACTGCGTGATGTAAGAGTTTTCTCTTCGATAACGAACATGTTTCTCCCTAAACAAACATTTGGACCTTGAAGTTTAAGCCGCCGAGTAAACAGCACTCTCTAATGAAAAATTAATCCTTCTTATCGTTTGTAGGTCTTGGAAATTTTGTCATACCTTACCAAGAAACTTATGATGAGTAGAAACACTGATACCACCATAGAGGTCATTGGATAAGTTCATTGGTAAAAACTCAAAAGGAAAACCTCGATCCTCCTTTTTTAAGTAAACCTTTTTTATCCCCAAAAAAGTTTTTAATACCCTTTGGAAAAGACATGTACCCAATAATTACATGTTGGCTGGATGCATACTTATTATTGCATATGACCAACCTAGTGATATAATAATGTCAAACGGTGATGTGATATCAGCTTTCCACTTAAATGTTATTAAATACTAAGTTATTCAATATGAATGCCACAGAGGTTGTACAATTTACAATCGACTCCACCGTAAGCAAAATGAAACTGTAATTTCTAATTTAATCATATGACAAAGGTATAACTAATATCTATCACTAGTTGGTGAGGTACGGTCCTCCTGGGAACCATTCATTCTCTTGTAACGTAATGATCGATATACACATCTAGGAAACAAATTCAGTAAAGTAACTAATTACTGTATTGTGGCTGCGGATTAAATTTGAAAACTACTTTAAATAACTATGTATATTTTTATTGAATGTCAATTGAAAAAACTCATAAATGCAGATCATTATAACGAACCAATCTTATCCCACCAATCTTTTATTATATTCTATAACTTAATATTTTTACATTCGTTCATTCTCTTTATTATAGTTTCACAGTTAATTTATAATTAATGTTTAATTCTTTATTTTTGCGTCACAACGAAAGAAGTTAGTAAAAAAAGTAGATTATGTCAAAAAGTTGGTTTGTTTATGCATTTAAATTTATATGTATTGCTAGAAAACAGTTAGAGCAGAAAAAATACCAAAAGACAAGTCACCAAACAAGATATATTGGAATATCATTAATTAAAACGTGCCCATGGCCACAAACCCATTTGTTAAATGCAGAACCTCTCCAACTTGAGGAACATACAGTCAAGTGATCATAGGATTATTCATAGAAAAAGCAATACTGATTGAGTATATTTTTATCCTTTTATGAAACTACAATATGCAAACTATTTTTAAGAATAACAAGTCATGTTTCGAGTTTTATTAAGATAAATTTAAAATTTTAATTGCATACTAGTAAAAAGTATGTATTTTTTCATGTTTAAAGGTCATGAACACCTTACAGGTGACCTTCAACCAATGAGCAGAACGAGTGGACACATAAGATCATAAGAAGTAATATCTTCGTGACATCGATGCAAATTCAAACATCTTAAATGCTATAAGATTGAGGTGAACACCATAGTAAACTAGTTTTGAAATTACGCAAAAAAATCATATTAAGTTGTATTCTAGAGAAGCTCACACATCTCAGACTATCAGACTTAAAACCTTTGGAATTTAATTTGGTACTGACATTGTTGTATGGTAGCTTAGTTTAGCGCAATCATTCTGTTCATAGGCTAAAGGTCGCTCACGCTGTACAGATATGTGTGAAAGAAAACTAGTCTCAAATTAGTTTCCAGGCATATGTAATAGTTTACCTCAATTACTGCAGGTAATTAGGATGCCCCTGCATAATGATTAAACCAAATCCTATACGATAATATGAGCAGTGCCTGAAGCGATGTACTTCCCAAGCTCTCGAAATCTAGTGGGTAGATTTTTCTTAAACTTTGCATTCAAAAGTGTTTTAGCCCAAAAAGTAAAAGCCTCAACCCCCGAAAAATCTAAATTTTTCTAAAACTAAATTTTAATATTGTAACTTTTTAACATTGGTCGTATGGGTTGCAATCATTGCAACAATATAACATCAAAAGGAAAAAATTAAAGAATGCTACTTTTAAGTATCGGTTTGAAAAGGTATAATTGGAGTAAGCTTCCAATTCTAATACTATGACAAAAGTGCATTCCAATCCTGATTACCATGATACTATGATAAAAGTGCAAACGTAGAACGAGCCAGGCTCGGTTAACCAATTACCTAACTTAAACATTTATTAATTTCAATGTCTTTTTTGCTATAGTTATTCAATATTTCATTTATTTTGTTGCTGCCAGAATGTATGCAATGATACATAGAAAAATTCTCTTATTTTTATGATATACTTATGATTAAAAAACATATTATAAAAATGATAAATTGGCAATGAACACAATTAACAAAATCATATAAATACAGTGGTGGTTAGCTAAACAATGCATGGAGATGTAACGAAATGATTTAAAGAGGCAAATAGGCGCCGTATGATATTACGTATGATATTAATTGGTCATTCTCCTAATTTCTGTAATACTAAGATATAATGGAGAAATTCTGGAACACCTCCCAAAGCTCTAGAGGAAGCGCCCAGCACATGGCGCCATCAAGAGTTGGCATATGTCACTGGAATCTTGTACTTTTTATGGTTTTGGCACCCACTAAAGTTTTTAAAGATAGTGATTAATGACACAATAAAACCTACCAAAACGCATTTTATTTTCCATCGTGTCCTGGTTGTTAAGAGCTACTTTACTTGTAAACTATGTTTTCACATAATTACTTAGCTACCAAAATGTAAAAATCTAAAAATAGTTAAATAATGTGACATTTCATTTTTTTTATTACTTGTAAAACTACTTTAAAAATTTAATCGTGCTTCAATCTACTTTTCTAAAACAAAACTGTAATAACAAAGATTTAGAAATAAAAGTTACTCTAAAACTCGATGCATGTTAAGGAATATATGTACGCTGATTATAAATATGGATTCATAACAAAAAATATAAATAAATTTGATTTTAGTGTATTTGTTAAAGAAACAAGTAATCCTTAGATATTGCCAGAATTGATTTACACTTGTAATTAAGTCTTCACTGGTCACTTATTAGGAGTTCCAAGAAATCATTTAAATTCTTTATACCTTAAAAACTATTTAAAAATATTACCTATAACAATTTCTCTATATTCTTAGAATGAATTAATTATGAATTCGTAATACACATTTTTCAAATAATATTTTCTAAATGATCTAATTTTTATTTTTATTTAATTCAACTTATTGTAATTGGGTGTTCTGCATGCTTAACTCGATCTTCTTAATTTCTTTGTTCATGTGCTATCAAAATTTGTAACATAGGCTATATAACCATGAAAATTTCAAGGTTTTAGTAAACAAAAACTATTAGACTGAAATTATTATTTTACTCAACACTTTTAACCATAGTTTTTGGGACCACTCATCAAAACAAAATAAATAAAAAATATTACTTAAAAATTATTTCTGAGTAATTTTGCTCATTTCGTCTATAATACGTTATAATCAAGTAACTACCTTAACATCATTTTTATAAATTTTGTTATATAGATTTATCTTCAAGCTTTGTCTTATTTTACTCCTTAAATCTTTTCTTATCGTGTTTATTATCTCTCTTGAAATTCTAATTTGTCGACATGTCGTCAATTTCAAAAATTTTGTGAATATTAAGATTTTTTAGTTTCCAAATATTTTTATGTTTAATCTAAAAACCATTAAAAAAACCCACTTTTTATTTAGACACCATTCAAATAAACGTTGAATATCTATGCTAATTAGGTTACTGTTAGTTCTGCAATCACATTTTGTAGGCTAGATATGATTAATTAATACAAATTAAAATGATTAGGCATACTGATGTCCCCATGAATATGTCACAGTACACGAGGTCTCTGTTATATTTCGCAATTGTAGGCGGGCGGTCGGCCAAGGTCCGTAGTAAACACGCGGGTTACACCCCATCTACCTGGCGTCTGGTGGACGCTGCTCCGCTTGCGACACGGCCTTCGTGCCACCCAGCACAAATTGAGAATATTTCTCCTCAGGACCGTTGCCAATACTAAAATAACATTTTCATAGCTCCCTCCTGTTTTTCTCACCAAAACGATGTAAAACAAATGAGATTTTTTCTAACAAATGTAATGCACTTCTATTCTTAGATTAAAGAACGGTTTTTAATTTTGGTTAAGTTCATTATGAAAAGCTTGTATGTTGTTACGTAACAGGTCTTTGAGAAATAATTTCAATAGGGTTTAATTAAGCATCCAATTAAAGTTCTATCGCTTATTCGGGAAACCTTACCGTGAAATTGTTCTGTTAACCTTTAATAAGCGATCCAATCTCATTAGGGTAATTGATTTTATATTAATAAACACGATTCAAATTAACGTAGGTGCTTTGTTGTTAATGATCGATCTAATGAATATACAGTAATGGATTTAATTTGTTTAATTTCAAAAAAATCTGTCAAAGGTATTACTGGGGGCCAATAACGTTGGACTGACTATATATCCATAAATTCCTATTCAAAGTAATGCTAATGCGTAAAACGTAATGAGTAAATTCCTCCATGCAGCTAGGATAGCACGCTGTACCATAAATTTAACTGTAAACTCCTTCACGCTGTGAAGTTAGCAATCTGGACCATAAGTTTATCCGTAAACTCCTCCCCGTTTGCGAGGCTAGCACGATGGCCAGTAACTTTATCCGTAAGCAATTAAAGTTATGAGGCTAGCTCACTGGACTGTAAATTTATCCGTAAACTCCTACCCTTTTGGAAGGCTAGCACGATGGACCGTAGCTTATCCGTGAACTCCTAAAGTTATGAGGCTAGCTCAATGTACTGTAAATTTATCAGTAAACTCCTCCCCGTGTGCAACGCTAGCACACTGGATTGTAACTTTATCAGTAAACACCTCCCCGCGTTTGCGAAGCTAGACCGCTAGATAATCTGTAAACTTATTCATGCTATGAGGCTAGAACGCTGAACCGTAACTTTATTAGTAAACACCTAACCGTTTGCGCAGCTAGAACGCTAGATAATCCGTAAACTTATTCGTTCTATGAGGCTAGAACGCTGAACCGTAACTTTATTAGTAAACTCCTCCCCGTGTGCAACGCTAGCACACTGGATTGTAACTTTATCAGTAAACACCTCCCCGCGTTTGTGAAGCTAGAACACTAGATAATCCGTAAATTTATTCATGCTATGAGGCCAAACGCTGAACCGTAACTTTATTAGTAAACTCCTCCCCGTGTGCAACGCTAGCACACTGGATTGTAACTTTATCAGTAAACACCTCCCCGCGTTTGCAAAGCTAGACCGCTAGATAATCTGTAAACTTATTCATGCTATGAGGCTAGAACGCTGAACCGTAACTTTATTGGTAAACACCTAACCGTTTGCTAGATAATCCGTAAACTTATTCGTTCTATGAGGCTAGAACGCTGAACCGTAACTTTATTAGTAAACTCCTCCCTGTGTGCAACGCTAGCACACTGGATTGTAACTTTATCAGTAAACACCTCCCCGCGTTTGTGAAGCTAGAACACTAGATAATCCGTAAATTTATTCATGCTATGAGGCCAAACGCTGAACCGTAACTTTATTAGTAAACTCCTCCCCGTGTGCAACGCTAGCACACTGGATTGTAACTTTATCAGTAAACACCTCCCCGCGTTTGTGAAGCTAGAACGCTGAATAATTCGTAAACTTATTCATGCTATGAGGCTAGAACGCTGAACCGTAACTTTATTAGTAAACTCCTCCCCGTGTGCAACGCTAGCACACTGGATTGTAACTTTATCAGTAAACACCTCCCTGCGTTTGTGAAGCTAGAACGCTAGATAATTCGTAAACTTATTCATGCTATGATGCTAGAACGCTGAACCGTAACTTTATCAGTAAACTCCTCCCCATTTGCGAGGTTAGCTCACTGGACTGTAACTTTATAAGTAAACACCTCCCCGTTTGCGAGGCTAGCACGCTAGATAATCCTAAAATTTATTCGTGCTATGAGGCTAGTACACTAAACCGTAACTTTATCAGTAAACACCTCCCCGCGTTTGTGAAGCTAGAACGCTAGATAATTCGTAAACTTATTCATGCTATGAGGCTAGAACGCTGAACCGTAACTTTATCAGTAAACTCCTCCCCATTTGCGAGGTTAGCTCACTGGACTGTAACTTTATAAGTAAACACCTCCCCGTTTGCGAGGCTAGCACGCTAGATAATCCTAAAACTTATTCATGCTATGAGGCTAGAACACTGAACCCAAACTTTATCCGCAAACACCTCCCCGTTTGCGAGGCTAACACGCTGGACTGTAACTTTATCCGTAAACACCTCCTCGTTTGCGAGGCTAGCACGCTAGATAATCAAAAAACTTATTCATGCTATGAGGCTAGAACACTGAACCCAAACTTTATCAGTAAACACCTCCCCGTTTGCGAGGCTAGAACGCTGGATGGTAAATTTATCCGCAAACACCTTCCTGTTTGCAAGAATAGCACGCTGAAACGTAACTTTATCAGTAAAAACCTCCCTGTTTGCGAGGCTAGCACGCTGGACTGTAACTTTATCTGTAAACACCTCCCAGTTTGCGAGGCCAGCACGCTGGACTGTAACTTTATCCGTAAACACCTCCCTGTTTGCGAGGCTAGCACGCTGGACTGTAACTTTATCTGTACACACCTCCCCGTTTGCGAGGCTAGCACGCTGGACTGTAACTTTATCAGTAAACACCTCCTCTCTTGCGAGGCCAGAACGAGGGATGGTAAATTTATCCGCAAACACCTCCCTGTTTGCGAGGCTAGCACGCTGGACTGTAATTTTATCCGTAAACCGCTCGCCGCGAGACTAACGACAGTCAGTGTGTGTACCCCAGTTGGGTTTGCGAGGCTAGCACGCTGGCCTGTAACTTTATCCGTAAACTGGTCGCCGCGAGACTAGCGACAGTCAGTGTGTGTACCCTAGTTGGGTTTGCGAAGCTAGCACGCTGGACTGTAACTTTATCCGTAAACTGGTCGTCGCGAGACTAGCGACAGTCAGTGTGTGTACCCCAGTTGGGTTTGCGAGGCTAGCACGCTGGACTGTAACTTTATCCGTAAACTGGTCGTCGCGAGACTAGCGACAGTCAGTGTGTGTACCCCAGTTGGGTTTGCGAGGCTAGCACGCTGGACTGTAACTTTATCCGTAAACCGCTCGCCGCGAGACTAGCAACAGTCAGTGTGTGTACCCCAGTTGGGTTTGCGAGGCTAGCACGCTGGACTGTAACTTTATCCGTAAACTGGTCGCCGCGAGACTAGCGACAGTCAGTGTGTGTACCCCAGTTGGGTTTGCGAGGCTAGCACGCTGGACTGTAACTTTATCAGTAAACACCTCCTCTCTTGCGAGGCCAGAACGAGGGATGGTAAATTTATCCGCAAACACCTCCCTGTTTGCGAGGCTAGCACGCTGGACTGTAACTTTATCCGTAAACCGCTCGCCGCGAGACTAGCAACAGTCAGTGTGTGTACCCCAGTTGGGTTTGCGAGGCTAGCACGCTGGACTGTAACTTTATCCGTAAACTGGTCGCCGCGAGACTAGCGACAGTCAGTGTGTGTACCCTAGTTGGGTTTGCGAAGCTAGCACGCTGGACTGTAACTTTATCCGTAAACTGGTCGTCGCGAGACTAGCGACAGTCAGTGTGTGTACCCCAGTTGGGTTTGCGAGGCTAGCACGCTGGACTGTAACTTTATCCGTAAACTGGTCGTCGCGAGACTAGCGACAGTCAGTGTGTGTACCCCAGTTGGGTTTGCGAGGCTAGCACGCTGGACTGTAACTTTATCCGTAAACCGCTCGCCGCGAGACTAGCAACAGTCAGTGTGTGTACCCCAGTTGGGTTTGCGAGGCTAGCACGCTGGACTGTAACTTTATCCGTAAACTGGTCGCCGCGAGACTAGCGACAGTCAGTGTGTGTACCCCAGTTGGGTTTGCGAGGCTAGCACGCTGGACTGTAACTTTATCCGTAAACTGGTCGTCGCGAGACTAGCGACAGTCAGTGTGTGTACCCCAGTTGGGTTTGCGAGGCTAGCACGCTGGACTGTAACTTTATCCGTAAACTGGTCGTCGCGAGACTAGCGACAGTCAGTGTGTGTACCCCAGTTGGGTTTGCGAGGCTAGCACGCTGGACTGTAACTTTATCCGTAAACCGCTCGCCGCGAGACTAGCAACAGTCAGTGTGTGTACCCCAGTTGGGTTTGCGAGGCTAGCACGCTGGACTGTAACTTTATCCGTAAACTGGTCGCCGCGAGACTAGCGACAGTCAGTGTGTGTACCCCAGTTGGGTTTGCGAGGCTAGCACGCTGGACTGTAACTTTATCCGTAAACTGGTCGTCGCGAGACTAGCGACAGTCAGTGTGTGTACCCCAGTTGGGTTTGCGAGGCTAGCACGCTGGACTGTAACTTTATCCGTAAACTGGTCGTCGCGAGACTAGCGACAGTCAGTGTGTGTACCCCAGTTGGATTTGCGAGGCTAGCACGCTGGACTGTAACTTTATCCGTAAACTGCTCGCCGCGAGACTAGCGACAGTCAGTGTGTGTACCCCAGTTGGGTTTGCGAGGCTAGCACGCTGGACTGTAACTTTATCCGTAAACTGGTCGTCGCGAGACTAGCGACAGTCAGTGTGTGTACCCCAGTTGGGTTTGCGAAGCTAGCACGCTGGACTGTAACTTTATCCGTAAACCGCTCGCCGCGAGACTAGCGACAGTCAGTGTGTGTACCCCAGTTGGAGGCGTCCCAATGCATCGCGCTGCCCAAATTATCATCACTCAAAATAAACTCCCACCTCAGCAGAGTGATTCACGGCTCTTCGCCGCCACCACTACTAATTGTTACCAGTACAACAACTAATTCCAACTATATTTCAGTTGTTGATTTTTAGTTGTTATTTCCAGAATTAAAAAATACCCCTCGTCGCAGCAGTCCTGCGTACACAGCGAATTTCCAAAGGATATTGATATTTTGTATTTTCCCCATAAACCGTAGGAATGAGTATGTAGGTTTGCTGCTATGGGATGTTGTTAGAAAATGTTAGTTTTGTCAAAAAATGTAATAGTTAGATAAGTAAATATCAAATTATATCAATATTCGACACTTTAAAGTTTTCCCAAAAAACCCCATGGGGTGAGTATGTAGGTTTGCCGCCATATGGGTGTTGTAAGCAAATATCAGTTAAAACCTACCTTGTGAATGTACACACAAAGTTTTATCAAGTTATTCTAACAAGGCTGTAAGCGAGATACAAGGTTTTTGTTAATTTCCCATAAGATTAACATTGGAAAGCTATTTTTTGCTTTTCTTCGTAACCTGTTAAGTCAAGTTGAAAATTCAAAATACGAAATTGTTTTGTTTTTTGAGCTCTTTTAAATGGTTTTAGTTAAAATTTTTTAATTTTAGATATTAAGGTCCAAAAATGCTAAAAATTTACTTTTAACCCCTTTGAAACCCCATAAAACCTTGTTCCCATAACCCGATCATGCTGGTTCGCGAAGTCATGAAAATATACCTGGTCTTACACCTTCATACCAAATTTCATCAAAATCGGAGCCCGGACTTAAGTCTTACCATGGCTGCTATCGTAATAGCGTATTCCCTATAGGTAAAATCGCCGAAATATATATTTACGTCATCAATTCTAAAATCAGTAGGTTTATTAATATTATTAACGTAGCCATGTATAATTAATTATTAGTAATTTTAATAATTTCTCACTAAAATTGAAGTAAAAAGTATTATTTAATATCTAATGGCAGGTTTTTAAGCATTGCTTTTAATTGTAGGCTCTAGCATTGTTTAAGACGAATACTTTCAGTTTGTTAACACACGATTGTTTATTATTAGAAAGTATTATTCTATTTATAATAAAGTAAAATAACTTTCTTTGTAGTTTAAACACCTTGTAAGATATTGTATTTATTTATAGCTACATGACGAAGTGGAGAAGGAAGTTTGAGAAATGTTTTCCGTACACATCTGATGCCGATGGCAAAAAGAGAATCTGTCAAGCACGCTTTCTTTGCTCTCTCTGTCTTCCACATGGCTTACACTTTAAGATGTACGATGCGAGAATGTTTCGAGTCACATTCTGAATCAGAATTTAGTCTTTGAATTGCTCGGTGGTTTTATAGAGGTGGATTAAGATACAGGAAATTTAAACACGTCATGCATTTGTCTTTCTTTAGGTAATTTTACTACTGATATCAATTTACTTTTTTTTTATTTAGTGTGCCTATTAAGCTATAAATTAATCCAACCCCGAGGAAATCGATAAATGCCACCAGATTGAAATAAAAAAATCCATGGTTGTTTTATGTTATATTTTCTTTGTGTTTATTCCTGTTTGAAGAATACAGACCACAAAATTAATGATTGATTTGATACCATAATTAATAGAATCATAGAAAGCAAGGTTTTCATGGAGTATTTATATAACTTATTTGTACTGCATTGGGTTGGACTCTTATTACTTTTACTTAGAAAAAAATTTAATATTTTATATACTATGAAGTATTTTAAATGTAAAGCAACCCATAAATATTGTCATTAGGTCAATTTTAAATATTAAAGACACGATATTGGTTACAAACACTAGACACAAAACGCAATACGTCCAAATATATTGGAGAAGGATTCACCTAGTCTAACTCACGTGCATTGTCTAATGAAACAATGAATAAATTGCGCAATAACATTGCCAGAGGGGAGAGCTTTATTTTTGGTGCAGGCAGTAGCACCGGAAAGGTCAAGTTCGTAGACGAGTCTACAGCAGCGGCCGCGAATAGGTCGCACCGCCCGGGAGCACAATTTATAACTCCCACAACAATACTCAACTCATTCAATGCCAGTTGTCGTGGCGAAATTGAAGATCAATTGTAGGCGATGGCGCACAACATGCTTATCTTGGTTATTGTTTTACACAAAAATACCTCCATTTGTCGAAAGGTGAATGTGGGGCCAAAGTAAAAAGGTTGTAACAAATTAAAGTAGAGTAAGGATATTTTTTCTGTATTTGTTTAAAGTAAAATTGTATTTTGTTGTATACGCTTAAAGATATTCTAGTATAACAACTTTGGAATTGCGAACCGGAAATTTTTATCGTCGATGGTTTTAAGATATTTACTTTTAATTTTTTGTAGGTGTTATTTCTAATAAAAATATGTACTGAGAATGAATAACTTTTGTAACGTAATTTTATTTCACATAGACCTAATATTATTTCAAAATCCTATATTATAACGGGACCCCAGAACACCTGTACACCACTCTAAGACTCATATTTTTTCTTGTAGGTTTTGAATTATAGAGTTAAATATTCCCTAACCCTAATTTTATGTTAATAGCAGGGGGAACTTAGTTCCAACCGTTAACAATTATTGAACACTTAAATTGTTGGGATTAGTTGTGCCGATTAAACAAAAAAGGTGCTTGGGTGGTCATGCACACATTGCACACCCTGTATGAGCGAAAGAAAATCTTTAAGTACATCTTAAAATTAATTTAGATATGACTCAATAATCTTAAGAATATGTCGTCTAAACGTCTAATTCCTTTCTAATGGAAATTAAATTAACTAACCGGGCAACAATTTAAGGTGAAAAGAAAAGAAAATAAGTATATGGAAATAGCAACCATATAGATCGAATGTTATGATAAATCAAAATAATTAACCCCAAAATCCAGCTACAATGTAAAACACCAAAGTTTTTTGTATATGAAACTCATATTTCCCTTTTAAAATTAATTACATTATGTGAAAGAGTTTAAATTACGATTCATCTTTCCATTTGAAGTTTAATACAGTTAATTTTACTATTAATTTATATGGACCTATAAATTCATTTTGTCCTTCCCAGGTATTACTATCTTTTTAGGAAATTAAAAGCGTTTAAGGAGTAGTTGCAGTATTTTGGTACTCGTGGAATTACTATTTTAAGTAACACTACGGTATTTCCGTCGTGTTTCTGTACAAAACAAAACAAAATACCTAAAAGTAATTTACAAGAAGAATTTTCTGGGCCATTAATAAAGGACATAGCGAGAGTGCAACAGCTGCATCCCCCCCGCCCCCCTCCCCCCATCACCAGCAACACTCATTCCTGCCCATCACCCCACATTCCTCGTCTAACACATAATGAGGGCTTCCGAGAACAGAGCTTGTCATCTGTTAAGTAATTACTTAAGAACCTTGTCGGAACTATTACTGTAATGAATTTTACTCATAGTTATGTAGTGTCTCAAGTGCTAATCAGTACATGGTTTTTTTCACTGAGTCTGCTTCGACAGACTATTTGCAGAAAAATTATTATTTATGCAGCAATTTTATTTCACTATTTTTATACTATTAAAATTTGTTTGAAAACCCAAATAATGAAATTTTTATTCTAAAAAATTCAAACTACTATACATTCCTATAATTTCTTGAAAAGTTAGGTAAAACCTTAATTCATCAAAACCCCCACTGATGAAGAAGCACAAGAATGTTAGTAAAAAAATGAGTTATTTAGTCTTATTAAAAAAATTACTTTTTATATACTTTCAGTAACACAATCATGACTTTTAGTATAACTGTAATAGAATATTATTTAGATTGTTGAGGCCTAATCAACTTACTACAATTTGTTTCATACAATTCAATTGCCCTGTATATTTTATAAATTTTGTAACATTTTTATTAAGCATAACCTTTCATTTCGATTTTACTTTAAAAAAATTATACCTCAACGCAATAGAAACCTGATAACATAAACATGTAAAATTTGCATCTAATTCTGTTGTCCATTCCCACCAAAGATATTAATTGGAGGACAGGAGAAAACCTGCCACTTTAACGTCAGCTACTTAATAATTTTATTTTATTTTAAGAAAAACTAATTATTATTAGTAATGTCCATTAGGCAGGTATTAAAAACTTTATTAAAACATTTATTGTTACCACTTATAAATGTTCATCGTCTTAATAATTAACTAGTGATTAGATGATAAATTATCAATAAAATTAATGTGAAATCATTACAGCTAACCATTAGTGAAATTACAAATATAATCTATACTTATTTAATATGCTAAGGGTTTTTTTGGGTCGAGAACTCCTCCTACAGTTTTCAACCGATATTCAAGTTTTTGGGGTCGTTGGATAGGGCTTGGTCTGTAGTTGTTTACGCCAAAAATTTATGGACATCGGACATAAAATAAGAGCGCTATACACCAGTTAAATTTGAAATTTCCCATTAGAATAACATTGGGTTTGGGTTGAACATTTCAAACATCTGTCAATATAGCCTACAGCTGTAAATAAATGTAGTTTTTTGTGATTACTGTACAATATTGAATTGGTCGGAGGTCATTGATTTAGAACTAAATGTTACTTTCATATTGTGTCAAAATTAATTGCTCGATGTCGAGCAACACACACACTAGTTGTGTATTAAAAGCTATAACAATATTCATGAAGTACCTGAGTGAAGTTACTGGTTTCTTTAATTTTGGTATTTACTGTAACAAAGAGTAAGTTGTTGACTCTTACTTACTCTGTGGCTACCACTACCTTGTTTCTCACCCGGCTCGTGACTGGTGTTGCAGGCAAGTCGCACGGCCGCAGCTACTCTCTGTTCCGCCTGGGTCAGAGAGCGTCCCCGGGGGTGAAGGCGTTCTCGGAGACGGGGAGGTCGGACCTGCTGGAGGCTCCAGGGCCCGGAGTGCTGGACGAGTTCGTGGCACCTCCCATACCCTCCGGGGCCGGCCGGGCCGAGGCCACGTTCTTTGTCGACGGCAACCACTCCAGGGTAAGCTAAGGCTGGCTGTTGTTGGTATTGGCACCTAAGGCATTATATAGAGCCCACCCACCCGCCACGGCTCACATACTGGGGCGTCTTGTAGAAAACTGCTAATTACGCTAAATGACTTGTTTGACAGTTACTAATGGTATGTTTGAAACCGAAGTTGAATTTTAAAGCTAATGACACCAAAACACGAAAAATTATGATTATACAAGAAAGATAAATTGTCTTAAACACAAACAAAAACTCTGACTATACCTTAATTGAATGTGGTTAACTAAGTTGACTGTACATCAGTTGTCAATATTCACTTTTCTCACAATTTAACGCTGTTTAAAACTCCATGACAAAAATTAAAATTAATGATTGACGCTGATGAGTATGCGTGAATGAGACTTAATCCCTTGGTTGCCAAGGTAGGCCGGACCGACTTTGAGTTCCTCCATAGATAAAGAGCTAGTGATGGGTAAGCAAGTGTGTGATGGTAGGTAATGCAATATAGGGTTTTAAGCTTATTTTAAATCATACTGTTGGACTATAATACTTCCTTTATGGAAATTGCTTCAAAGTCTAAAGTGGTTTGCTAGTATAAAAATTGGTGACCTGAAAAAAGGTTTGAAACTGTACCAATTTGCAATTGATCAATTATTAAATATTGTTTTTGACTATTGGAAAATAAGTTGGTCTTGAAGCAATTTCAACCCTACGTATACTCCATAATATGCAATTATATCGTTGTCTTATGAAATGACGATTTAAAAATATGCTCATACTAAAGTTTCAGTCTTGCAAGGTTATATTTTAAAATTTTGAAAAGATAGATACAGTGTAAATCCTTAGAAATAATCCTTTTCGTATTAAGTACGTCAAATTGGTTTAGTTTCAAAAAGTAATTTTAAGTTAAAGTGTTTAGTATTCGAAGATTTGATGATGTTTAAAAGCTTCAAAACACTAGTTGTGTGTTTAATTTAAGATTTTCTTTTATCTGCAATATAAAAAAAAAAACTTTATCCTTTTTAGCGAATTTCCCTATAGGGAATACGCTATTACGGTAGTAGTCACGGTAAGACCTAAGCCCGGGACCATGATACTTTTTCGTTTTGAGGTCCCTAGAAGCCAAAAACACCGTTCGTTCAAATTGATATATATGTATATATATATATATATATATATATATAATATATATACATATATATATATATATATGTATATATATATGTATGTGTCCGTGAACACGATAACTTTTGAACGGAACCTCCGATTTTGATGAAATTTGGTACAGGGGTGTAAGCCAGCATCTACTAGATTGAGTTCGCGAACCAGAATGATCGGACCATGGGAACGGGGTTTTATGGGGTTTCAAAAGGGTAAAAAATGGGTTTTTGGCTCTTTTTACTTTTATTTATAAAATTCAACAATTTTAACTTAAACCATTTAAAAGAGTTTAATAAAACAAACAATCTAGTATTTTGAATTTTTTACCTAGCTTAAATGGTTATGGAGAAAATCCAAAAACTATGTTTTCCATGTTATTCTTATGGGAAATCAAGAAAACCTTCTATCTTGCTTATTTATTTACATATCTTGATAAAATTTGGTATGTACATTCGTTAGGATGCGTTTAACTTATATTTGCTTAGAAAACCTATATTGCGGCAAACCTACGTACTCACTCCTATGGGGTTTTATGGGGAAAATAAAAAGAACACCATAACCTGATAAAATTTTGTATGTACATTCACCAGGTAGGGTTTAACTTATATTTACCAACAAAACCCATATGGCGGCAAACCTACATACTCTCATCCCCATGGATTTTATGGGGAAATAGAAAATATACCAAAATTGTATTGGAAATTCGCTGAGTACGCAGGTCTGCTGCGACGGGGGTATTTATATTATTGTTGGTTTAATGCATTTTTTTCTTGCAAGCAAATTGTCAATGTATTTGTCAAGAACAAACAGGCAATTAAACAAAGAATTAGCTACTTTTAAATTTTAATTAATACTATATAAGCCGGCTTAGGTTTGTTGTTGTTGCTGGTGGATAAGGGGCCGTCAATAAATTAAGTCATCTGAAAATAGGGGGGAGGGTCTAGATTGAAAATGACGGTAGGGTGATGTGCAATGGGGGGGGGGGGTCGGCTTTGATATGACGTAATTTAAAAAATTATGTTTTATATAAACTTTTGACAGTAAACGAATGATAAATTCGAACACAATTCAAATATTTTAACTATAAAATAAATTATTAGACTATTTTTAGGCGTTGTTTTATAGTTTATTTTACTTTATTTTTCCATTGAGAAAGTCATTTTGGCTTTATTTCTAAAGGTAAATTCAGATTTGATTTGTCAATGTTTTCAGTTTATTGTAAGATAAGTTTATCAGGTAAGTATCAAGAGTTTAATGACCTTGGCACCCGCAAGGGAAGAAGAGGGAGAAAGCAGTGATGACGCATATCCGACGAGGAGTTATGATACCTTGTATTTTCCAACAACTTCTGAGCCTATAAATGATGTTATACTACAGTGGTTTTTAAATGAAATTGTCCGGTTTTAATAGTCTTTTGCAACAAACTACTGCCAAAATGGGCTTCAAAACTTAATTGATAGTCTTAATAAATCAATAAATAATAGAACTTAAGTAACTTTGACGGAAAAAAACATAACTTTTCCTTAAAACGGAGTTTTGTTAAAAATGACGTCATTTTTCTGAAGGGGGGGGGGGTCAGACAAATTATGATGGTAGGATGATTTTAGGGGGGAGGGGTCCAAATATAGTCAAAAAGAGATGACGTAATTTATGGACTGTCCCTAAGGCCACGGCGACTCCAGCCAACCACTAAGCAGGTCTGACTCTAACGGGCATTGCACAATCCCCCAAAAGTCAGAATACTGAAAGAAGACAAAGGGTGCGAAATGGGGCATCAGACGGCTGGTTGACCATTCCGAGGGCCAACTCCCTCGTTTCTGTGACAACTGATCGGCAGGCTCCAACAGGCGGTCCACTCCTGCCTCAAACTGACCAACCACCCGACTGTCCATTCATGTTTCTCAGCTAGAAGTTTCCATATCCTCCGAATGACACCAAATCGCTTCTGTCAAGAACATGAATGGATCATGAGGGAAGGGAAATTGTCATAGTAGAAAACCAAAAGACTTACCATGTGTTAAGACATCTTAGTTTGCTGTTTCCAATATCAGCAACAAACGAAGTTGTCTTAACATGTGTAAGTATTTTGGCTTTCTACAATGACAATTTCCCTTGCCTCATGATCCATTCATGTTCTTGACAGAAGCGATTTGGTGTCATTCGGAGGATATGGAAACTTCTTAGCTGAGAAACATGAATGGGAAGTAAGATGTTTTACCAATTTGAGGCAGGATGGGACCGCTTGATTAGCTGTTTGATTAGCTTGGTTACCTATTGAAGGCTATCACTAACATAGTCAGCTTAACCATAGTTTCACTGTTGATCGCAGGTGTCTCTGATGTCTCGGATCATTCCCTCGCCCGACTGGTTCATCGGCATCGACTCCTTCGACCTCTGCGTGGACGGCAACTGGCTCGACACCATCACCATCGAGGTGAGGAACTTGAAACTAGCTGACCGGTTACGGTTATTCAGTGGGTTGTGGATATATGTTTAAATGTTGAACCAAAATGAATTTAAATAGAATCAGAGAACTTAAAATGATAAGTTTTAAAAGGTACCTAACCTTAAGTGAATATTGTAATTTTAAAATGAACAAGTAGGCCTATAACCAAGAAATGCAAATGGAAAACAAGAAAACCAACCTTTAGTTACCATAACGAAACGTCTTCCTCACTTTCTTTAGAGAAATAGCTTTTTAAATGTGTTTGATTGAGTGGAGTGAGCATTGATCGAAAATCACGTCCAGGCCACTTTCGCTGAACTCAGTGTTAAGTATCAAACGCACTGATGATAATGGAGCATTAAGGTAACGAGACTTAGCAAGCAACAATGTTAAGGTCGGTACATCCCACACACCACGTGAAGCGTTGAATAGATAAGTACAGTCAACACTGCAATATTTGTAAAACATTCTAATACCTACACTAAAACATTGTTCGAATTATACCATTTGATCAATTATATTCGTTTCTAGAAAAAATTAAAAGTGCTGGTAGGTGTTTAGTAAAAAAGATTCTTTTTAATTTCAATCACTAATAGTTAACTTAGTTTGACACGAATAATAAACTACACTGAAAATTAGTTTACCCCACATATTTGCTTTTTGCGTGTGGAAGACATAAAGTTATTGAATGCACTAATACTATTGTAAACATAGGATAGGTTACAGGGGGAATGAATTGGATTAATTAGAGGGTTCGAAGGTTTACTTTCATTACTGTATAATTTATGAAATAATAGTTTTTGTAGAGTTTTTACTTATTAATTTAACGTTTTATAATTATTAGTATGTTTTTAAAAATAGTGGTAAAATTATATTGTTTATTCCTAAATGTACAGTATCTTTACCAACATTTAAAGTAACATAGCTCTAAACAAACATATGCACAGTTCGCAAACCGTTCAGTACACTTAATGAATTTTAGCGTAGGCCTACTTCCCATAGG